>RJWM01033868.1:0-20206 GCA_004363535.1 Dasyprocta punctata
GTTCATTCAAGGTTTCGATCATTTTCTTAAGTTCTTCTATGTTTTTATCTTGCTCTTCTTTAGATACACACAACATTTCTTTAATAATGATTCTCATTTCATTTTTTAGCTGAGAGAATATTTCTGATTTGAATTTCTCTATAGCTTCATCAAGCTGTTTCTTTATTGCATTTTCTATCATTTCAGAAAGTCCAGTTGTTTGACTCCCACTCTCTTCCATTTCAGTGTCTCTTGGGTTTGTTCTTTGTGGGCTGGGGGACTGAGACTGCCTCTTGGTCTTTCGTTTTGTCATTTTCTTCTGGAATCTATGTAGCTCTGTGTCCTGCGAGGCTGGCCGGCGTTCCCCTGAGGTTCGCGCTGATACTTGCAGCATGCAGGATCGCGGGACCCAGTAGGCTGGGTCCCATGCACAGCAAGGAAGGGCGGCCTCCCGGGGCGTGCAGGTGGAGCTTCCTCCTTCACTGGGTGGGGGCTTAGGCCTCCCGGTCCCAGCGAGCTAGGCGGGGCAGCGCGAGTGATGCAGACCCGACCCTGGTTCTCAGAATTGCCTTTCTTAAGAGAAAAAAAATGTACTTTCCTCCAAATATAAAATGACATAAATGTACCTAGTCCATATAAAGGATATCAATGGAATATGTGAATTTGAAACTCAAAATCATTTATGACCTGTGGGATAAATTATGTTCTCATTACATTTTCTTTTAAATAAAGTTTATTTTAAGCATATGCCCATACTTATTTGTTTACATATCGTCTGTGACAGCATTCATGCTACAGCAGCCGAGTTTAAATAGGTCATTGCAGAGATCATATTGCACAAAGCCTAAAATATTTACTATTTGTCCCTTCCCAGAAAAAGTTCTCATACTGCTAGTATACAACTTTTATTTTATCCCTGTAAAAGTTAGTGTTTCCTTCACTAATTAATATTTGCCAACTGCTGCTCAAATATACAATGTTAAGTGGTAATACTCATGTAAGATACCTTATGTCAAATTTCATATACAAATGCAAAACATTAAATGAATCACCTATTCAGCATGTTTATAAGATTATTCAGAACAGCCTTAGATATTAAAATGACAGTAAAAAAATTTATGGATGGAATTATATGGATTTAAGCGTTTGCATAACAATAATTTAGGAAAGTAGAGAAAATGGGTTTGAATCCAAATTTAACATATTTCAACAGTTCCACTACTGACAATTTTAAAAGGGAAATTTTTGTCACAGGTACCTGTGCATTGTGAGATACTTACTAGCATCTTTGGCTGATTCCTAGTAGATGACAATACGTACTCAAACCAGTTGTGAACAGTAAAGGGTCTCCAGGTATTGACAAATATTCACTTGGAGGCAAATTTGACTGTTCTGAAAATCACTGGTTCACATAAAAAATCAACTTTGAGTTAGTAATCATTGAAGCTGGATGATGGGCACATGGTAGTTTGTTATACCATCCTCTATTTTAGCATATTTTTAGTTTTTTCATAGCAAAAATGGAATGACATAAAATGAACTTACTTTAGAGTCTGTTCTATTTCTGCTAGATTTAGTATGTGAATTAAGGGTGTTGCTAAAGGTCACATGAGTCAATATTTGAGCCAATTAGTAATGATGTTAATGAATACTGAAGGTCAGCTTGTGAAATGATCTTGTGCAGAGTGAAACTGAGCAATTGCATATATTCTATATCTTCATCATAAATATTCAAGCATTATGTATGTAAATATATATGTATACAAACCACATTAATTACTTATTTTAAAAATATGTTTATACATGTATAACTCAAGTCTACAAAAATTTCAACGAAATTCAGACAGCTCCTTTACATATAAAGAAAGGTCATTGGTTTGATTTTGTATTTGTTAGTGGAAACAGACAGTTATGCTATACTACAAAACATAAGATATTGGCATCCTAAGATGAACCAAAAGGGAGTTTGATGGTCAGAGTGTGAATTCCAATTGTGATACTATCTACATTCCTATTTTTAACAAATGATCTCTGTAGATATTAGGAAAAAAAGAATTGTGTGCAAACTATTTAACATGATCTTTCTAAAATGTACCCAAATCTTTCTTTTCTTCCTCTTAGCTTTAAGGATGAAATACAAAATCCTTAGATCATTTCCATATTCTTTAAAAACTAAACTTTAGTTGTCTGTCAACGATGTCTCTCTTCCGATATCTTTTTCTCACATCTTTCTGTTCCTTTCATCATAAGCCTCCTCCAGTTCTGTGTATATGTGAAGGTTCCTAACTTCTTTATGTTTAGCTACATTAACTAGGTCAACACAGCTCCAATTTGTCCCATTTCATTTTATATCTTTAGTGTTGTGGATGGAATACAGGGCCTCTTTCATACTAGGCAAACACTCTATCCCTGAGTTATATACAAGTCCAATATTTCTTTACACAACTAGACTGGTTCCATAGTTATCTGTGTTGCAGCCCTGTTCATGTATGAAGCCTTGCCCCTTTGTATGACTCAGGCATTCATGTAAATATTGATCTTATTTTCTAAGTATTGCTGGTACATATGTTAGAATATGCATTTATGCAAAACATAATTTTTTCTGTGGCAATTGTTACAAAGTAATGATGACTTAAATGTCAAGAGTTTGTAACTTCTTTTTTAATCCTCTGATGCACTTTGCCTCACTTTTTCCACATTTACTGCCCTTCAAACATTTTTATTGTCTGTAACTTCTTCTAATGACTTCTCTGTGGTTTACTTTACCTGTTCATGAATTTCCCGTGGTGATTGTGAGCTGAAATCCAGCCATCTGTCTCTGTGTCACTTCACTCCACGTCCCTGTACCAGTACACATCATGACTGAAATCAAGGGAGTCAGGTAAGTCTGAAACTTTTGTTCTCCTACATTGGAAGTAGGCACAGTAAAAGTTCCACTGAACACACAGGTTACAGTCAAACAAGCCACTTCATTTTTCATGTTCTTCAGCCTGAGCACAAATGACTAAGTTTTAGAAATGAAAGTGATACTGTTTGGACACTTAGAGCAGATTGGGCTGAACTCACAACCAGGTTTAGAATATTATTTGTAAATAATTGTTAAGCAATTTCACCATTTCCTTGAAGTTCATTCTCCATCTGTTGAGACATTGAGCAGTTAGGGATATTTGAATCAGCTGAGTTTCAGGGAAAATCCGATACCTGTACAGTGTCAGTACAGCTGGAACACTGCACTTCAGATCTGAGACAATACTCCGAATTTCCTGCCTGTTGAAAATCAGTACTTTTTAGATACAAAAAACAAGATCAAGAAATTTCTATATTTCTTTTGTAAACTTGCATTGTTTTAATTTTTATAAACTATGCAATTATATACAAAAGGCAGAAAGCACATAAAATACTCTAATAAACTCCGCATCTATTACATAAATGCAGAACTGTTTCCTATTTTATATGCATACCTCTAGAAAGCGATAAAGCAATACTTTGAAAATGTATATGTGTGCATATCTTTTAGTAAATACTATATTTTTGGACATTCTTGTGTAATATTTATCAGTAACTTCAAGTTCCTGTTAAGGTGTAGTCTATACATATTTGTATAGTTTTCCAATTTGATGAAATAATTTAAATAAATTTAATATGTTTAATTCCCATGTCCACTGAAGTTCATTATGTATCGAAAGGACAAGGGTGAGAGGCAGTCACTTTGTTAGAAATGTTCCTCCTATCAGTTTCCTCTCCTACTTACATGGTAAACCATATCAGAATTTAACAATCCTTTTAATATGAATAGTGCAGAAAAGTCTCCTCTTGTAAATTGTCTAATTTAAAATATGATATCTAACCTATACATCATTATTTAAATTTATTCCACTGTAGCAATATGCTTTACCACCAGACAAAGGAGATTTATTTGTAAATTAGAACTCAAAGCATTAGGTTGAAATGAAAGGTCCCTTGGCAAAGGAATTTTAAAGTGGCAGATTATTTACTGTCAAATCCTAAATAGTAGATAGGAATGCTCAAGAGAGCCTTAAAACAAACTGTCCCCATTATGGGTTTCACAATTAAAAGAGGAGAACTTCTAAACATCTTTCACTATAGGAATATGAGTGTGTTAGAAGTTACAACCCTGGGTAATGATCAGTTGCTTCATATTAACAAAAGTGTGCCCCCAATTGTACACCAGGGGTGAAAATGATGACTGGCTTGGTGAGTCACTCAAGCCCTGAGGACATTTTTGCAAAAAAGAGGCAAAACGTCAAGACCTTTCTCAAAAATTAAATCAGCACGCTTCCTAGTTACCCTCCTGGCTTAAGTAGAGGGAGTAAATTCCTATTCCCTGAAGCATCTTGTAAGAGCAGAGCTGCCTGAACGCAGTTCAGAGATGCCTTTAGCATGATTGCAGGCTGGGAAGAGATAGTCTTCTCAGAATATAAAGCAGGAAAAGTTTTCTCTTTCCATAAACCTGTATGGAACACCTTTATAAAAAGTAATTGTGGTCTAGGACCTATGCATAGAAGATACACCAGTGATCTTCAAGCTAGTTCAGAATTTCTTAAGAAATACATTTACTTATTATGTGATTTTTATAAAGCTTTGTGAATATATGTTTCCATGGGTACTTGTTTCAGATACTGAGATCTATTTTCAGATTTCTCTGTTTTAAACTTGATTTTGTTCAATGATTTTAAATGCAAGCATTGCAAAATTCAATAGTTTTGTCCAATAGAACTTTCTGCAGTAATGAAAATGTTCTATATCTACATTGACCAAAATGGTAGCCTCCAATCATGAACATGCCATTGAGACTTGAAATGTACTATTAAGATGAGATTTAAATTTTAAATTTTTGTATTTTAATTCATTTACATTAAATTAACTATGTGTGGCTATTAGCTATCTTGTTGGTATAGGACAAAAGTGCTTTAGATAAGCTCTCTAAGGCTTTAATATGTACCACAGGATCTTATTTAAAGGAAAATTCAAACACAGTATGTCTCAGATGAGACCTGAGAGTTTGCAATTCTAGCAAGCTCCCAGATGATACCTTGAAAAAAATCCACACTTTAAGTAGCAAGACATTAGAAGAATCATATTCAAACTTTGCTGTATCTTGAAATAACAAGGACAGCATCGAAAACACCAATACCCAGCTTGAACCCAACGTCAAATAAATAAAGAATTCTCTTGGTAAATCAAGGGCATCAGTGTATTTTCACATATCTATGTGGTTTCATTTTCTATCCATATTTAAGAACAAGTGCTTATTACAATTTAGGTGCATAGGAATCACCTGGGACTGTCTTTAAATACAGATTCTGATTCACTTTGAAAGGAGTGCAGCCTGACATTTTTGCATTTTTTGTAAGCTTCTGGGCTGTTTCAAGGTTGCTGTTTTGTCCTAAACATTGCTACTTAAAGGGTTTGCCATGGCCCAGTATATTGATCATTACCTGGAAACATTTTAGAAGTTCAGAACTTTGACCTCCATTCTAGGTCATGCATGGGCAATGTGTATGGACATTATAGTTGAAGGAGCACTATCCTGAAAATATTAACCCCTTTTTGTTAATATTGAGTTTGAAGAATATAGAAAATGATTTCTCTCTCTCTCTCTCTCTCTTCCTTCAGTATTATCGCTTGAACTCAGAGTGTCATGCATGTTATACAAGTGCTCTACCAATAAACTATATCCCCAACCTGAGAGTAATTCTTAAGGTTAGAAATTGAGCTCAGTGGTTTTCAAAGTATAATGCCCAGTCTAGCAAAATCTGTATGATGAGGAACTTATTAAAAATGCAAAATCTGCCTCAAACCTCCTAACCTTATTCTTAGAATAAGCCCTAAAATTTTAATTTAGTGAGCCCTTGAGGTGATGCTCATGAATGTTAAATTTAGTGAAATACCTTCCAGGTTTTGTTAAATTTGTAATTCTGAAGAAACATACTGTGATTCTTAACAATTATTTTGTGTTGTTCTTGAGGTGATGCAAGACACATACTTGAAGCTTTGTTAAGATCATATTGTGAATCATGTCAGAAAGGACTACATACTGTACACTGATGCTTAACCAAATGAATTATTGGTTACTTACAAATAAAATATATAATATGCTAACCTTTTGAATCTTCCAGGATGTACTTTTACAATGCAAATATGAAATTGCTACTTCCTCACTAAACTCCTTCAATGCCTTGTTATTTCTCAAATGATTACTTTTAAACTGCTTATATTCTTCTGCAAAATCTAATCTCATTGTATGTCACTGTCCAATATCAATACTCTCCAAGATTTCCCAACAATTATCTAGCTCTTCATAATAAAATTTTTCTAAGCTTCAATCACTTGGATCTCAGAGGCTTTTCACATGTTGTAATTTCTATGGAAATTTTTTTTCTGCATAACCACCCTATTGCCCTAGTTAACTTCTTCAGATATCATGTCCTGTACCATTTTAAAGAAAATTCTCACCTTTACAGGTAAAATCCATTTCTTGTATTTTCTAATGATCATTTGTATTTTCCTTTGGTTCATACCTGTTATTCATTTATTTCATTATTTAATGTCTGTATGATTTCACATTGTGATCCCTTTAAAATCAGAAATTATGAGCTCAGCATGGTAGCACAATTTGTTATCATAAAACCGGGCATAGTGGCACATGCCTTTAATCCCAGGACTCGGGAGCCTGAGGTAGGTGGAGCATTGCAAGTTTGAGAACCGCTTGGGCTACAATGTGAGCAAGGCCAGCCTGAACTGCATATTGCGACCCTGCCTTGAAAAACATAGAGTCGAGAGTTTGGCTCAGTGGCTTAGGCACAAGGCTGTGAGTTTGATTCCCGGTACCGGGAAAAAAAATAAAAAAGAACTATGGAAAACTGAGGCAGGAGGATTGCATGTTTGAGCCCAGTTTGGAAAACTTAGTGAATTAGCAAGAACTTGTCAAAAAAAAAAATGTCAAGAATAAGGATATAGCTCAGGGAAAATGCCCTAGTTTTGATTCCTGTGTGCTAAATAAATAAATAGATACATTCAGAGAATATGTATCAATTATTCCCCCAGTAACAATATCTGTAGCTATGTAATATCTGTTGAATGCAGGAATCAATTAAAATTAGAGTAGCCAGTCTATCAATTATAATGCCCCATCTTTTAAGTTTTGTTGCTTCCTATCTCTCCCCATATTACACTCTAGAAAATTGAAAACCAATGCATTTATCCATAAATATAAAGTTAGGAATATTCAAAGACATCTTCATTCTTTGTATAATTTAGAATTCGCTAGCCTACTGCGTTCCAAAGGAGACATGATAATCTAATTAGAAAGTCTTCATTTGTTGTCTTTTAAAAATAATTTTTAGGGATTGGTGCATAGCTCAGCGCAAGAGTAATTGATAAGCACACATAAGGCCCTGAGTTTGTTACCCAGTATTGTAAAATAATTATTTTTTTAGGGGCATGCACCAAGATGATGGTATGGTAAACAGCAGAAAAAGACTCTCTCTGAGAGTCACCATCTAGATGCTGCAATATAGCAATGTGAGGAAGACAAAAAGGAGGAAGAGGGCTGGAGATTTAGCTCAGTGGTGGCCTAAGTGCCTGCCTGGCAAGCACAAGGTCATGAGTTTGATCCCCATACCAGAAAAACAAAAGGAGGGAAGACAGTTCCCTGGACCCAGAAAAAATCTGAAGCATAAATTGAAGCCCACAGACAGTGAAGAGAGAAACTTCAACAAAGAATAAGGAGCTACCCTGCAGTGCCACCTCCCAGAGACAGAACTCACTGTGCGAGTGGAGCAGTTCAAACTGGTGGACACATGGTGACTGCTGAAAATTCCAGAGCCCTCCATAGACAGACACAGCAGTGGAGGGGAGCAGCACGTGTGAAGGACTGCACCAGCTGGTGGTGGGTGCTGAGGGTTCAATCCTCCCACATGAGAGAGCAAATGACCAGGAACCAACTAGGAGAAGGCTCCACTGAGCTCAGAACCCAGAGCTGCTGCTAGCTCCATCTAATGGCTCCCAGCTGGGTTCAGACTCACAGAAGGTGCATGGATGGCTACAGGCCAAATGAGTCTGGTCTTGGCTAGAAGGTGCAGGCTCAGAGATTATTCACTACCCCATCAAAAAGCTACTGCTGGCTTGCTGGGAAAAATTGTCATGGAGAGAGACACTGTCTCCAAAGGTTGTCTACTAGTGACAACAGAGGCAAAACTGGAAGTAGACCGTTTTCTTTTTTCTTTATTTCTTTCTGTTGTTTGTTTTTTGCTGTGCTGGTGGTGGCTTGATTTTTGTGTTTTGCCATTTGCTTGTGGTTTTTTCTCCTTCATTGTTTGATCTTGTTTCTATATGAATGCAAATGTGGTTTCTAGCCTCTTTGTGGTTGTGGGTCTGTTCTGTTCTTTTGATCTCTTCCCTCTCTCATTCCTTCCAGTATTCTGCACCAGTTTCTCAAAGTTATTGTGATCCCCTTTGTCTTTCAACCTCACTTCTGATCTCTTCCTCTTCTTCCACTTCTCTATTTTCTCCTTAACACACTGCAAATTTTAACATCTGAAGGCAAAACTGACATATTATACAGACATACTGATATATGTATACTGCATATAATTTTCTTGTTTGTTTTAGATTTTGTTCTATAGCCACAAATTTAGTTCATATGGCTAAAAGCAGCAAAGCAATGGTTAGCTCAGCTTGTCATTTTCTAGGCTGTGTTTGATTCTATTGGTAACACCAGAGCCAAAAGTGACATAATTGTTCTAAACAGTTGTTCTTTCTGGTATTCCAAGACTGAGATTGACTAAGGGTCACAGAAAACACTGGGCTACAGTGCCAAAAAAAGAACCAAGGACTAAGCCAGACAACCAGCAACTTCTCATCTCCAACAAATTGAAGAAGTAGAGTCTTGCAAAAGACTCAAAATGCCAAAACCAGCTACACCTGGAAGATACCTCAGAGAAGTAGTCATTACTTAAGGTTTCTAAATACTAGCAATAGAGCAACCTACTATAGGCAATTTACAAGCATCACCCCAGGAATTAAACTAAAAAAAGAAAAGAAAATGCAACCTCAGACAACCAGTTCACCAAAGGCAAACACAGAGGGCAATGAAGTGGAACAATCTGAAAGCTCCCACCTGGACTCTCTGAAGTAGTAACAACAAAGCAATTGAATGAGGTTCTGGAAAAAATCAAATCAGAAATAATTTCTCAGATAACTGCAGAGAGGCAGAGAATGTCCACAATGCAAACCATGCTTAGTGACTCTAGAGCAGATACAGACAAAAAAAATAAGCTTATGAAAATTAAGGAAGCCATGAATGCTCAGCACAGGAAAGAAATGGAATCCATAAAGGAAATTCAAGCAGATATCCAGGTGAAAAAAATTCCATTGAAAGTATATAAACCATATTAAACCAATGTGAAGATAGGATCTCAGATATACAAGACAAGCTTGCAGTTAGTGAGCATGAAAAGAAAGATTTCTTACAAACAGCAAGTGACCAGGAGAAATCAATCCAGCAGCTGCTAGATGAGGCAATGAAGAATAACTTGAGATTGACTGGAATCAATCAAAAAGCAGGAGATAGTACAAATGATATAATAAAACTGTTCACAGAAATCATGACAGAAAACTTCCCTGATAGAGATAAAGAATTTGACATCCAGATAAGTGAGGCATATAGAACTTCAATTAGCCACAATCAATAAATGATCTACAGCCAGACATATCTTAGTCATGATTCCAGACATTCAACACAAGCACAGACTCTTAAAAGTTGTTAGGGAAAAGAAACAAGTCATCTATAAAGAAAAGTCCATTGGAATCGCAGCTGACTTCGCAGCACAACTCCTCAAGTCAAGCAGAGTTTAGAATGAAATATTTCAAGTTCTAAATGAAAACAACCTTCAACCCAGATTGATGTACCCTGCAAAGTTATCTTTCAAAATTGATAGAGAAATAAGATACTTCCATGAAAAAAAAATCTGAGGAAATTTATGACCACTAAATCAGCACTCCCAAATGTTTTGAAGGACATTCTAGAAAGACATAAGAAGGACTACAACTCCATGAACCCCAACAGAAGGAATCCACCAGGCAAGGCAAACAATTAAACAGAGGGAGGAGAAAAAGAGGAGGAGCCAAAAACAGGAAAATAACATGAAAAGGATAAGTCAAAACATATCAGGTATAAAGCTATAACCATCAGCATTAATGAACTCAGTTCACCAAACAAAAGACACAGACTGGCAGAATGGATCAAGAAACAATATCCAACAATATGCTGCATACAAGAAACACATTTAATTCAAAAAGAAATTTACAGACTGAAAGTTAAAAGATGGAAAAAGTACTCCATGGGACAGGAAACCAGAAAATGCAAGGGTATCTATTCTATTTGCAGAAAAAGTGAATTTCAAACCAAGACTGATTAAGAGAGATAAAGAAGGTCACGCCATTCTTGTGAAGGGAAAAATCCAAGAGTAAAAGATAACAATCAAAAATATATATGCAATAAATACCAGTGCACCCAACTCTATAAAAGAATATTAACAAGCATGAAAACTCAAATAAGCACTAATACAACTGTATTGGGGGATCTCAATACTTCATTGTGATAAAAAGATCAACTAGACAATCAGCAATCAAATATTAGAACTGAATCAAACTTTTGTACAAATGGATGTAGTAGATGTATACAGAGTGTTCCACCCCACATCATCAGAATACACATTCTTCTCAGCTGAACACAGGATGCTCTCCAAACCAGATCACATACTAGCTCATAAAAAACTTTAAGTAAATGCAAATGAACTGAAATTAAGTTCCCATACATATTATCAGACTATTGTGCAATGAAATTGAAAATCAATGGCAAAGGAAACCACAAGAACTTCATAAACACATAGAAATTAAATAGCACACTCCTTAGCAAAGAATGGGTCACAGATGAAAGAAGAAATTAGACAGTTTTTACAATTGAATGACAATGCAACATACCAGAATGGATGGGACACAGTGAAAACTGTCCTAAGAGGGAAATTTATAGCAGTAGATACCCATATCAGGAAAACAGAGCAAATGCAATAAAGAACTTAATGGTGAACCTCAAAGTTCTAGAAAAAGAAGAGTAAGATAAGCCAAAACTCATATGAAGGAGGAAATTATAAGAATCAGAGTGGAAATTAATGCATTGGAGTCTAAAAAATAATTACAAAACATCAATAAATCAAAGAGTTGGTGCTTTGAAAGATTAAATAATATTGACAACTCCTCATACAAACTTATCAGAAAAAGGAAGGAAAAGACTCAGATCCAAGCAATTAGGAATGAAAAGACTGAAATCACAATGGACCCTACAGAAATCCAGATCATCTATATCTACTTTGAAAACTTCTATTCTAATAAGATGGAAAATGCAGAAGAAATGGACAAATTCCTAAATACCTATGAATTACCAAAGCTGAATCAAGAAGATATGAAAATACTAAATAAACCAGTATCAATCAATGAAGTTGCAGAAGCAATTAAAAACGTACCAACAAAGAAAAGCCCAGGATCTGAGGGATTCACTGCTGAAATCTATAAGAAATTTAGGGAAGAGCTAACATCACTACTTCTGCAACTCTGTAATGAAATTGAAAGGGAAGCAATACTCCCAAATTCATTCCTGAAAGCAAGCATTGCCCTGTTACCAAAATCAGAGAAAGATCCAACTAAGCAAGAGAATTACAGGGCCAGGAATTTAGCTCAGCAGTGCAAGTGCCTGCTTGGCAAGCATGAGGTTGTGAGTTTGATACCTGGTACAAAGAGAGAGAGAGAGAGAGAGAGAGAGAGAGAGAGAGAGAGAGAGAAAATTGCAGGCCAATCTCCCTGATGAACATAGGTGTAAAAATCCTCAATAAGACTGACAAACTGAATGCAGCAAATCATCAAGAAAATTATATACCATGACCAGGTGAAAGTCATCCAGTGAATGCAGGGATGGTTCAACATGTGTAAATCCATAAATGTAGTATACCATATAAGCAGAGCCAAGTATAAAAATTATATGATCATGTAAATAGATGCAGAAAAAGCTTTTGATGAAGCCCAGCACCCATTCATGATAAGAACCCTGCAGAAAATTAGAAGAGATGGTCTTTATATCAATCTGATAAAAGCCAAATATGACAAACCAAGAGCCAACGTCATAATAAATGGACAAAAACTGAAAGCTTTCTCTCTAGAATCAGGAACAAGATAAACATGTCCACTGCTCCTACTCTTACTCAACATAGTCCTGGAAACTCTAGCCAGAGCAATTAGACAAGAGAAAGAAATAAAAGGAGTAATAATAGGAAAGGAAGAAGTTAAATTATCGTTATTTGCAGATGATGTGATACTTTACATAGAAGACCCTAAAACTCCACTAAAAAAACTGCTGCATTTAATAAATAAATTCAGTAGCATAGCTGGATAAAATGTCAGCACTCAAAAATCAATAGCCTTCCTGTACATGAATAACAAACTCACTGAAAAAGAAATTAGGGAAACATTATCTTTCACAACAGCATCCAAAAAAAAAATTAAGTACCTAGGAATCAACCTAATGAAAGATGTAAAAGATCTGTACATTGAAAAGTGCAGTACTCTGGGAAAGGTGACTGAAGAAGATACCAGAAAATGGAAAGACATCCCTTGCTCATGGGTAGGAAGAACCAAGATAGTGTAAATGGCCGTACTTCCAAAACTCTTATACAGATTTAATGCAATTACAATAAAAATTTCAAAAGCATATCTCACAGAATCGGAGAAAACAGTTCTAAATTTCGTATGTGACCAGAAAAGACCTAGAATACCAAAGGCAGTTCTGGGGAACAAAGGCAATGCAGGGGGTATTACAATCCCTGACTTGAAACTATACTATAAAGTTACTGTGATAAAAACAGCATGCTCCTGGCCAAACCAAACCAAACCAAACCAAATCCAAAGATCAGTGGAACAGATTAGAATATTCTGAAACATCTCCAGACATAATAAGCCACCTTATCTTTGACAAAGATGCCAAGCATGTTCACTGGATTAAAGATAGCCTGTTTACATTTATGAAACCTACTGCTAGCTGCCTAGTGACAGCTAGCCCACCTCCCCACCCAGCCTCTTCTCTGGGTCTGGATGCCGCTGGTTCACCACACATCAGTGTCTCTTCCTTCCCTTTTTGCTGCCTTCCCTTTGCAGCAGCCCATGTGTCTAGTTCTGGGCCACTCACATCACAAGTGGGACTGGCAGAACCGTCCCTGGGCTCCCCAGGCAGAGCAGTTTCTGGGGCTCCTGATCTTCCATCCACCCATCTGTTCTGGCCCAGTGCTAGGCTCTGAATTCTGTGACCAAAACCAGATGGACACCCTCTCCTCCCCAACCCTGTGGCCACAACTCTAGCATGGGAGGGTTGGCTACCTCTCACCTCAGAGCCCCCTAATGGCCTGTAATGGATACCCAGTCCTTAGTCTCTACTCTGCTTTGGGATAGTGTGAGCTTCATTTTGTACATGTGTGACTTCATCCAGTTATAAACCCAATAAACTCTCTAGAGCAGAAAAAAAAAAGGATAGCCTCTTTAATAAATGTTGCTGGAAAAACTGGCTCTGTCCATGATGAAGATTGAAATTGGACCCATACCTTTCACCATGCACTAAATTAAATTTGGAATGGATCAAATATCTAAATGTTAAAACAAAAACATTAAATCTGCTGGAAGATAGAATAGGTAAAACTATTGAAGGCGTTGATGTAGTCAAAGACCCTGCTGAATAAAACCCTGATGACACAGGAACTATCACAAAGAATCAACTAGGATCTCATCTTATTAAAAAGCTTTGCACAGCAAAAGAAATCACCAACAGAGTGAAGAGACAACCCACAGAGTAGGAAGAAATGTTTTCCAGCTATTCCTCAGACAATGGATTACTATTGAGAACATAGAAAGAAATAAAAAAAAAAATCACACCTCCCAAATTTAAAGACCCAAACCAAAAATGGGCATCTGAGATGAATACACAATTCTCAGATGAAGAAATAGAAACAGCAAATACATATCTGAAAAAATGTTCAACAGCACTGGTCATTGGAGCGCTGCAAATTATAAAAACACTGAGATTCCATCTCACCCCAGAAAGAATGGCTATTATTAAGAAATCAATCAATAACAAATGCTCCAGGGGATGTGGGGGTAAAGGAACACTTTTCCACTGTTGGTAGGAGTATAGACTGGTGCAACCACTGTGAAAATCAGTGTGGAAACTCCTCAAAAAACTAAAATTTAAGGTCCCATTTGACCAAGTTATTCCCCTTCTGGGTATTCTCCCAGAAGAATTAAAAACATTGTACCATAGCAATCCATGTTTATAGCAGTGCAATTTGTGATAGCTTTTTTTTTTTTTTTTTTTTTTTGTGGCACCAGGGATCGAACTCACAGCCTCGTGCTTGCCAGACAGGCACTTAAGCTACTGAGCCAAACTCCCGACCCGATAGCTAAATTTTGGAAACCACCCAAATGCCCATCAGCCAAGGAATGGGTAAAAAGATGTGGTCTTTTTGGACAGTAGAGTACTACTCAGTCATAAAGAAGGGTAAACTGGAGACTTTTATAAGTAAATGCATGAAGTTGAAACCGTACTCATAAATTAAGCAAATCAGACACACATGTGTAAACAACATATTGTTCCCCTAATGTGAGAAGCTGAAAGAGTAAATAGGACCCAAAATGTACAATAGATATTATAAAGTGGGAAGAAGTTTCAAAAGGAAAGAGAACCAGAATGGGTGAATGGAGAAAAAAAGGAGAAAGTAAATATGTATATATATATATATATATATATATATATATATATATATATGATATTTAAGTTAGATATATACATATATATCTTATAGTACTAATTTCTCTTAGTTCTTTGAAAAGAAGGGTTTGTGCTAATATTGTTTGGACAATTAAATGCCAATACCTTGTACTATTAGTAACTAATTTAAAGGCAACAATATGCAATGTATTAACCATTGTTAGCCTCTAATTATCTTGTTTTCAAATTTTGTTTTATTTTTTCTCTTTAAAACAAAAAAGAAGAATTATTTTTAGATATTCTTTTATTTCCAACTTTTCCGAAGAAGATACATTTACAACTAATGTATTGCCTTCACCACCTTTCTTATAAATCACTGAGAATTTGAAGTCAAGTGTAAACAGCACAGGTATTATATTTGCTCACCACAAAAATGAGAGAGAAGTAATGCACTTTGTTAACTAGCTAAATGTAATCATCCTACAATGTGTATGTATAAATATATGCATATGTGTATACTTTATAATATATCATACAAGGTAAAAACATACAATATAATCTGCAATTTTAAAAAAATTAAAAATGTGTTAGTGAAAAAATTTAAATGTGACTTTTTTTTGTTTTTGCTCTCTCCATATTGGTATCCAGTGGCTGTCCTAACAAATTAGTAAAAATTGACTTGTTTGAAGTAAAAGAAATTGGCTGGGGATTTAGCTCAGTGAAACAAGTGCCTGCCTGGCAAGTGCAAGGTCTTGAATCCAATCCCCAATACCAAAATAAATAAATAAATAAATAAATAAATAAATAAATGAATGAATGAATGAATAAATAAAGACAAATTTAATTTCTCATAGTTCTGGGTACCAAAAGTGTGAAATTAAGGTGTTGATAGGATTGGTTCCTTCTTGGGGACTCTGAGAGAATCTGTTTTGTGCATCTCTCCTGGTTTTGATAATTGCTGGACTTTCTTGATTTTTGCTAACATGACCCCATTGCCTCTTGGTCTTCACATGGCAGCCATCACTCTGTGTCTGTCCAAATTTTCCTTTTTTAATAAGGGCATCAATCACTGGATTTAGAGTGCACTCTATTACAAATGACTTCATCTTCACTTGATCACATCTGCAAATAACTTATTTCTAATTTCATAGTTTTCAATAGGCATAAATTTGGGGGAACATTATTTACTTTGGCATAACCTCTGTGTTCAACATGGGGATAGATATTTGGAAAGCAAAAAAAAGCACTGAGTACTTATTAGGTATTTGTTTATTTATCCATTCGGTCTAGCATATCATTTGATAAGTAAAATTATAAAGTATGTAGCATAAAGTCTGCTGACAAATGGAATAAAACAGGGTTAAAAGAGAGTAACTTATTTTAGGACACATAACCAATGTATAGCAGGACTGAACTTAAGTAAGACACTGCCTGATTCTTTTTTAAATAAAGCCTATGTTCTTTCTATTCCACCATTATCCATATTGGTCCTCATTAGGACTTCCCGCCCTAACACATTGCATAAGTTTGAATAATATACTTTAATAGTATAAACTCAGTATTAATTGCCTAATTGTTAAAATGTCTAATTGATAATACAAAGACAATTTGCTATTTGAGTTCTGCATAGAATGGTTTTCCTGCTGTCAGACACAGGATTTTTGCCAAATCTGCCTCTTTACCATTTTGACAATCTAATTCTGATGCAGTGGGCAGGGACATGATGAATGAAACAGGTTTTGTTATGCTTCTTATTTATACCCGTGCATAAATGAGCTCCAAAATTTGAAGAGCATTAACCACTGTCACAGTCCACATTACTGGTTATCAAATATTCAGTTCATTATTCTTATGTGCAAAATATACACATAACCTTGCCACCTTTCCAAAAGGAGAAAATCCAAAAATTTTGTCATACATTTGGGTCAAATTTCACAATATCTGAATGCTGTCTGAGACTCTTCACATTAGTTCAGATACAGCAACAGTTGATCCAGAATCCTATGACCTAAGAACTAAAGCAACTGGATAAGTGAAAAGTTTCACACTGATATCTCCAAGTATTATATATATATATATATATATATATATATATATATGTATGTATATATAATATATTGCATATATATATAAGTTAGACATATATATTGTACATATACACACAAGTTGGAAATGAAAGTTCATCTCTTATGCAAAAAGGAAAAATGGGAAATGCAGAGTACTTATGGTTCATAAATTTCTGAAATGTGACTGGGAAAACATTGAGAAGACTCTCTCTTCAGGGATGAAATTTTGAGGCAATATGAATTAATAGACTGATTTGGGCCCTGCTTATCCTATGTAGAAGGTGTGTTCAGTTCATTGCTCTTCATGGTGTCTGACTATGAGTTCTGAAGATTTTTTTTATCCACTTTGAAAGTCTCTGAAAGTAACCCAAAGGGAGAATGTTTCTCTTTTGGGTCTTTGCAATTTTCTCAGCTTGCTGTTTCTTGAAGAATGGGGCTCTGCAAACCATTTTGAAGTTTCAAATACTAGAGATTTTGGCTTCTTTTGCATTAACACTCACTTATGAAACATAGTAGGCTTTTCACGCATGTACATAGTGATAGTAAGTTCTTTGCTGTACAGGAGACACAGCCCGTTTTGGCACGTGACTGTCAGGTTTGCTGTTTCTTTACTCTCTCATTCCTGTATCTCTTTCAACTTAATTGCTTAGTTCTTGAGGTTATCTAGTTCCAGTAGGAGAGTTATAACTTTATTCTTTGTTTCTTGAGTCATTTTTCCCAACCGAAGGGATTTACTGGATGTTAAAATCTTAACTGGGGTTCCTCAATGAAAGATCTTCATTTTTTCAAAAAATTTGAGTGGGTAAAGAGAGGATATTCGTATCTTGATTTCTGACAAAAGGCTAGTTTTTAATTGGCCTTTGCCTCACAAAGATATCTATTAATTATCATTAAAATTGCCTCTTCTAACCCCAAAAGTCTCCAAATTTCTGATTTCTGGGTCACTGTTTCCTTCTATACTTGCTTACAAATCAGTCAATCGTTTCAGAGGCATTGTCTTTCTTGTCTTTATCGAGTATAGGCAAGGTCAACCATTGAATGCAGCTGCATCCTTTTTCAATTTTTATTTTTTGATTTACAAATTCACTAGGTACAATTTGTTTTCCAAATAATATGTCAACAGTTTCATCAAATGATTACTCCTGTACAACATGTGTCATCATCCCTACAGCCTCTATTTCTTCATCACACTCTGCCTGGTCCTTCTTTTAAGGTTTTATTTATGGCAGAACCACATTTCTAAGTGCAAACTTATGTAGTAATCAAGTTACATAATTATATAGTTTATTCTACAGCTAAAAGAATTATTAGGGATATATTTCTTGCTCTTGATCCATAGTAGAACAAGAGGTTTATATTTCATTATTATTTTGTTATTACAATAGCAAAAGTAATGCTACTGTAATACTTTTAATGGTTTTTTATTAATGATAAGAATACTCAGCAAACTAAGTAGTTCTTTTTGAGAACTTCTTCATCCCAATAAAAAAAATCTTAAAATTTTCATGGCTAATATTGCATTATTTGAAAAATACTGGATTTTATCCCTGAAAATCAAGAATAAAGCAAAAATATTCAATCCTACAGAACTCAAAATCCTGTCAATAATTTAATGAAGGACTCTAGTCACTATGGAAAGAAACAAAAAAGCAAGGAAAGGCATAGAGATTAGGAATGAAGAAAGGAAACTGACTTTAATGAACAGAGTATGATTCATACTTACAAAAATGATAAGAATCTTCAGAAAGCTACTGTAACTCACAAGTAAGCTCAACAAGGTTTCAAGACATATGATGAAACATAAATTGCATTGTTACAAACCAACAATGGAAACCTCAAAATTGCATCACAAAATATAAAATGCTTAGGTAAAGTCTAGCAATGTAAGACTTAACTGCACATTATTTATAGAAAAACAAAACCTAAATAATTGGAAAAAAAGAAATGTTCATAGATTTAAAGACTCAATCTAGTTAATATATTGACTCTACACAAACTCATCTTTAGATTCAACAAAATGTTATTAAGTCACATCTGGCCAGATCTTCAGATCGTCATAGAAACTGAATGCTGAGTGTACAATTTAGAAGTGTGAATAAACTCGAATAACCAAAGTCATTTGAAAAATAATAATCTTAGAAAATTTACACTACCTCATGTACTTTGTGTAAATCAACAATAATCAAATCATCATAGTACTGACATAAGAGTACACATATAACAATGGAGTTTAGCCAGGCGTGGTGGCAGACACCTTTAATCCTAGCATTTGGGAGGCTAAGACAGGAGGATCCTTGTGAGTTCAGGACCAGCCTGGGCTACAAAGTGAGTTTAAGGCCAGCCTGAACTACATAGTGAGACCCTGTCTTAGAAAATAGGGCCAGGGATTTAGTTCAGTGGCACGAGGTTGTGAGTTCAATCCCCGGTACAAAAAAAAAAAAAAAAAGAATAGAAATCAACGGAGTTGGAACGTTCAGTTGATCATCAACTAAAAGTTGTTTCAATATGGAAAACACAATTGTTTCAACAAATCGTGCTAGAAAAACTCAATAGCCATATGAAAACAATGAATTTTGATACTTACCTTGCACTTTACAGTAAATTGATATAAATTATGTTATGGTTTGTGTCTAGATGTCCCCCTATAAGCCTAATGCTGGATTTAGGATGTGGTGCTGGGATCAAGGTGTGTGATTAATAAATCAGTCCACTGATTGGTTTGGCATACTTCTGGCTAGGATTAAGGCTGTGAGTTTTACACCTACCCTAGGGCATAAAATATAAGGGACAGAGAGAGCACTAATGTGCTCTTGCCTGCCTGTTTGCCATGGACAGTTTCTCCTCTGCAATGTCCTTCTGTCATGCCACTCCAGATTTGAGAAACTCACTTTTATATCAAAAATCTGTCGTGGTCATAGAGTGCTACTGATCTTGCATGTCTTATCTTTTTTGTAGCTCTGCTATATTTTTAATCAAATCCTAGACCAATTTTTTAAAATTAATAATATATGACATGATCATTGTCAGTATTTGTAGATGTAGATGTTATAGTAAACCTATCGCCCACTTTCAACAGTTAACAATGCATAGCAAATCTTGTTTTAAATATATTCCCGCGATATAGCTGTTGGGCCAAGCTTGCGGACAGAACCAGGGTCGGGTCCGCGTCCCGCGCGGTGCCCAGCACAGCTCCCTGGGACCGGGAGGCCTTCGCCCCCACCCAGTAAAGGAGGAGACTCCACCTGCATGCCCCGGGAGGCTGTCCTTCCTTGCTGTGCACGGGACCCAGCCAATCGGTCCCGCGATCCTGCACGCCGCGAACCTCAGGGAAACG
>RJWM01033869.1:0-20201 GCA_004363535.1 Dasyprocta punctata
GTAGTCATTTCCCCTGTTCTGGAATGTATAATTGGGATAGATGTACTTAGTACCTGGCAGAATTCTCACATTGGTTCCCTAACCTGTAATGTGAGGGCTATTATGGTTGGGAAGGCCAAATGGAAGCCACTAGAGTTGCCTTTGCCTGGTAAAATAGTAAATCAGAAGCAGTATCACATTCCTGGAGGGATCCCAGAATTACTGCCACTATCAAGGACTTGAAGGATGCAGGGGTGGTGGTCCCCACCACATCTCCATTTAATTCCCCCATTTGGCCTGTGCAGAAGACAGATGGGTCTTGGAGAATGACAGTAGATTACCATAAACTGAATCAGGTGCTGACTCCAACTGCAGCTGCCATAGCAGATGTGGTTTCCTTGCTTGAGCTGATTAACATATCTCCTGGTACTTGGTACTCAGCTATTGATTTGGCAAATGCCTTTTTCTCCATACCTATCCATAAGGATCATCAGAAACAATTTGCTTTCAGCTGGCAGGGCCAGCAATATACCTTCACTGTCTTACCTCAGGGCTATATTAACTCACCAACCCTGTGTCACAATTTAGTTTGAAGGGATCTTGATAGCTTTTCTCTGCCACATGATATTACACTGGTCCATTACATTGATGATGTTATGCTGATTGGGCCTAGTGAGCAGGAGGTAGCAACCACTCTGGATTTGTTAGTAAGGCATTTGAGAGCCAGAGGATGGGAAATAAATCCAACAAAAATTCAAGGTCCTTCTACCTCAGTGAAATTTCTAGGAGTCCAGTGGTGTGGGGCATGTAGAGCTATCCCTTCTTAGGTAAAAGATAAATTGTTGCATCTGGCTTTCCCTATGACTAAAAAGGAGGCACAATGCTTAGTGGGCCTATTTGGACTTTGGAGGCAACACATTCCTCATTTAGGTGTCTTACTCCATCCCATTTACCAAGTGATTTGAAAAGCTGCTAATTTTGAGTGGGGCTCAGAACAGGAAAAGGCTCTGCAACAGGTCAAGGTTGCTGTACAGGCTGCTCTTCCCCTGGGGCCATATGATCCAGCAGACCCAATGGTACTTGAAGTGTCAGTGACAAATAAAGATGCTGTTTCGAGTCTCTGGCAGGCCCCCATAGGTGAAGTACAGCGGAGGTCTTTAGGATTTTGGAGGAAGGCTCTGCCATCATCTGCAGACAACTACTCTCCTTTTGAGAAACAGCTCTTGGCCTACTACAGGGCCTTAGTGGAAACTGAATGCTTGACCATGGAACACCAGGTCACCATGTGACCTGAGCTGCCTATCATGGCCTGGGTATTATTTGACCCACCAAGTCATAAGGCGGGACGTGCACTGCAACAGTCTATTGTTAAATGGAAGTGGTATAATCATGATTGAGCCAGGTCCAGAAGGTACAAGTAAATTACATGAGGAAGTTGCCCAGATACCTATGGCTCCTATGCCTGCTATGTTGCCTTCTGTTTCCCAGCATGCACCCATGGCCTTGTGGGGTGTACCATATGATCAGCTGTCAGAGGACGAGAAAGCTAAGGCCTGGTTTATGGATGGCTCTGCGTTATGCAGGCGTGACCTGCAAGTGGACAGTTGTAGTATTACAGCCCCTTTCTGGGACATCCCTGAAGGACAGTGGTGAAGGGAAATCATCACAGTGGGCAGAACTTCGAGCAGTAGATTTGGCAGTACATTTTGCCTGGAAGAAGAAATGGCCAGATGTGAGACTGTATACTGATTGATGGGCTGTAGCCAATGGTCTAGCCAGATGGTCAGGTACTTGGAAGGAACATAATTGGAAAACTGGTGACAAAGATATTTGGGGGAGAGGTATGTGGATAGACCTCTCCATATGGGCAAAGAATGCAAAAATATTTGTTTCCCATGTAAACACTCACCAAAAGGTAACATCAGCAGAAAGGGACTTTAATAATCAAGTGGATAAGATGACTTGTTCTGTAGACAGTGGCCAACCTCCTTCTTCAGCCACCCCAGTCATTGCCCAGTGGGCCCATGAACAGAGTGACCACGGTGGCAGGGACAGAGGTTATGCGTGGGCTCAGCAACATGGACTCCCACTCACCAAGGCTGATCTGGCTACAGCCACAGCTGAATGCCTAGTATGCCAGCAGCAGAGGCCAACAATGAGTCCCCGATGTGGCACCATTCCCCCGGGTGATCAACCTGCAACCTGGGTTGATTATATTGGACCACTTCCACCGTGGAAGGGACTGTGCTTTGTTCTCACTGGCATAGACACATACTCTGGATATGGATTTGCCTTTGCTGCATGTAATGCTTCTGCCAAAACTACCATCTGTGAGCTCACAGAATGCCTTATCCACTACCATGGAATTCCACATAGCATTGCCTCTGACCAAGGAACACATTTTACAGCTAAAGAAGTGAGGCAGTGGGCTCATGCTCATGGAATTCACTGGTCCTACCACATCTCTCACCATCCAGAAGCAGCTGGATTGATAGAAAGGTGGAATGGCCTTTTGAAGACACAGTAACAATGCCATCTAGGTGGCAACAACTTACAAGGCTGGGGTAAGGTACTTCAAAAGGCTGTATATGCTTTGAATCAGCCTCCACTATATGGCACTGTGTCTCCCATAGCCAGGATTCATGGGTCCAGGAATCAAGGGGTGGGAGTTGGAATGGTACCACTCACCATTACCCCTAGTGATCCACTAGCAAAATTTTTGCTTCCTGTCCCCATGACTTCATGTTCTGCTAGCTTAGCAGTTTTGGTTCCAGAGGGGGGAAGGCTTATACCAGGAAGCACAACAATGGTACCACTGAATTGGAAGCTAAGACTTCCCCCTAGTCATTTTGGTCTCCTCATGCCTCTGAGGAAAGAAGCTAAAAAGGGAGTCACAGTGTTGTCAGGGGTGATTGACCCAGACTATCAAGGGGAAATTGGACTACTACTCCACAATGGAGGAAAGGAAGAATATGTGTGGAGTGTAGGAGATTCCTTAGGGTGCCTTTTAGTACTACCATGCCCTGTCATTAAGGTCAATGGAAAATTACAAGAACCTAATCCAGGCAGAGTGACAAGTGGTCCAGAACCTTCAGGACTGAAGGTGTGGGTCACCCCACCAGGGAAAGAACCAAGACCTGATGAGGTGCTTGCTGAAGGCCAAGGGAATACAGAATGGGTAGTGGAAGAAGGAAGTTTTAAGTACCAGCTATGACCCCGTGATCAGTTACAGAGAAGAGGATTGCAATTACTATTTCTCCCCAAATATGGTTCTAATGTAACATAATGTGATAGACTTAATGTTGGTTCTTGGGAATTGTTAAACCTGTGTTATAATATTAAAATTATAAACTGATAAGAGTAAGCATCAACCAAAGAAAACTTATTTTCTATTCTGGTAAGGGAATTAGTGTGTTTCCGTTTGTGCAAAGGATAGTTGTAACATGTTAGGCACAATTATAAGCTTGTCTTTGTACCTGGAGACTAGTTTAAAGAAATGTGTCTGGTTGCCAGGTTGATAAGGGGTGGATTGTAATGGTTGATTGATTGTGTCAACTTGAGACTTTTAAAGTTTAACTAAATGAGCTTAGCAACTCTACACCCTAGGGTGTAGAAGACCCACCCTAGGGTAGCTCATCACCTGGATGATATAACAGGTAAGGAGGAAGGACAAACGCATTCCATTCTTTGGAGGAGCTCCAGTCTTCATCTTTGGTTTGGATGTTGTCTCCTGCCTTCCAGTGTAGACTCTTCAGTTTTCTGGCATAGACTTTTTCAGCCTTCCAGCGTAGACCTTTTGGCTCTCTGTCACAGACCCATCAGCCTGCTGGCATGGACTTTCACAGGACACTGGGGTGAACTCCAGACCTTGGACAGAATCCTTTGGCCTCCAGCATGCAGACACCCTTTGCACGCTTCCTCATCCGACTCTGTGGCTGACCATCGTAAGAATATCCTATAAATTCTTATACTTTTGTATCTCTTGTGTAATATCTGTCTTCTCTAATAAAACCCTGACTAATACAGGGTTGAAAGTTGTTTTCTTTCAGGATTTGAAATACTTCAGTCCAAGCTCTACTTGACTTGAAGGTTTGTGTTGAAAAGTCTGCCATAATTCTGATAGGCTTTTCTCTGACAGCTTTTAGTATTCTGTTCTTGTGCTGAATTTCTGATATCCTAATTACTAGATGTCTGGGTGAAGATTTATTTTGGTTATGGTTAATTGGGTTTCTGTATGCATCACTTATCTGCGCATCAGATCCTCTTCCCATGTTTGGAAAATTTTCTACTATTATTTCTGCAAATAGTCTTTGCAGGTTGTTTGTATTGATTCCTGCTTTTTCACTGACTCATGTTGATATGATATTGTTTCTCTTGGCATCATCTTGCAGCTGTTGAATTATTGTTTCCTGGTTCCTTGTTATTTTTAAGAGATCTTTTCTTTTGTGATTATAAGCTTCCATGCTGTCTTCAAGGTCTGAGAGTCTATCTTCAGCTTCATTCAAGCAGTTTTGCCAACTTTCAATGGAATTTTTAATTTTCTGAATATCCCTTTAAATCTATTTCATGCATTCTAATTGTCTTATATTTTTCACTCAAAGTTTCCATCATTTTCTTATGTTCTTCTATTTTTATCTTGATCTCTTTTAGATACACACAGCATTTCCTTCATAATATTTGTCCTTTCATTTTTTACCTGAGAGATTGTTTCTGATCTGATTTCCTCTATAGCTTCATGGAGTTGTTTCCTTAATTCAGTTGCTATCATTTCAGAAAGTTCAGTTGTGCAATTTCCAGTGTCTTCCATTTCATTGTTTCTTGGGTTTGTTCTTGGTGGGCTGGAGGACTGAGACTGCATCTTGCTCTTTCATTTTGTTGCTATCCTTTGGGACCTGTGTGCCTGGCCAGGCAGCCTCCCAATGGATTGCACTGGAATGCTGTGCTAGGTAGAGTTTCAATCCTCCAATATCCCCATGGCTAGCTGGGGCACACACCCAGGCTATGGCGCTGGATCCTTGTGCTCTGTGGTCTGTGAGGCTGGCCATGTGTCCCTCTGATGTACTTTGTTGGGTTGCTCTGGGATGCTGGGCTGGGAAGGGCTTGTGTCCTCCTTGCAGCTAGCAGGGGCATGTCACTGGAGTCTAGAACCTGACTGGGTGGAGTTCAGAACCTCTGTAACTGAGGTGGCTAGCAGAGATGCACCCCTGGGGTGTGGCGCTGAGATCTCGTCCCTGGCTGGGTGGAGTTCAGAGCCTCCAGGACCCAGGCAGCTAGACAGAGTGTGCCCTGGATTGTTGCACCTCCGGGACCTTGTGTCAGGTTGCAAGGAGTTCAGAGCCTCTGGAGCGCAGGGCTAGCCAGAGCATGCCCCACCCCTGCCATGACTGGGCGGAGTTTGGAACTTCAAGGACCTGGCCACACCCCTGAACTATGGAGCTGGGGCCTTGTGCTCTGATGGGTGGAGCTCAAATTCTCCAAGACCCTTCAGCTATGCTGGCCGCTCCCTGACAAGCAGCTTTGGGGGTTTGGGCTGGGCTGGTACCTCTGTGTCCTGTGAAGCTGGCTGGGTGTTCCCCTGATGGATTGTATTGGGGCACTGGGCTGGGCAGAACTCGGATCCTCTGTGCAGCTAGGGAGGACGCACTCCTGGAATGTGATGCTGAGGCCTTACCCTGGCTGGGTGGAGTTCAGAACCTCCAGGACCCAGGCAGCTAGGTGGAGCACACCCCTGGAGTGTGGCACCACTGGGATCTTGCATCAGGCTGTGAGCCAGAAAAATTTCTGATAATGTAACAATTGGTTTTTTTTGTTTCTTTCACTTAAAAATTTTTTTTAAAACAATTGTTTCTTGCAGGCCAGTATCAGCAGGATGCAGTGTGCTACTGGGTCCGCTATATCATTAATGCCACATTGTCATTATGGTGTCACTCCAGTTTCTTCACTCTTGAAGGGGAGGCATATGGGACATCCTGGCTGAGAGACAGGCTGGGGAACTGTAAAACTTCAGTTGCCTTATGGATGTGGGCGTCGGGTGGGGTGGGGGCGTGCATTCCTCTAGGCCCCTGAATGTCTCCTGCAGGCCTGAAGCTTTCCAAATTTGGTCCTTTGAATTTTTCAAGAGGCTTCATTACACAGGCACAAATGATTACAGCACTGGCTAGTGGTAATTAACTCAATCTTCAGACCCTGTCCCCTCCTCAAAACTCCAGGAGTACTGAGATCCAAAGCTTCCAACCCTTTAATCATACTAGTTTCCCGGGTAACCACCTCCCATCCTGAAGCTACTTAGGTGCCTGCCAAGAGTTTCTTCTTTAGAACAAAAGATAACTCCTATCACCCAGGAAACGCCCAGGGGTTTAGAACTCTGTGTCAGACGCTCCTATCATTCAGGTAAAGAAAAGGTCTTAGGAGTTCTGTGTTAGGGTCAAGGACCAAAAATTAGAACAAAAACTACTTCCAACACCTCTATCTACAAGGATTTTAGAAATGCTTCCTCAGGAACTGGGTAACACAGATCAAAAATGTGTGTCTCATAATAGTACAATATCACAGCTGCCTGTGGTATAATTATACTACTATAGCTTGCAGACGGCAACAGCCAGATACAGAAAAAGTAGTGTCTCCTTCTGTCTGGCTCGTTTAGTCTGTGAAGGGAACCTTTCCTAGAACGTCTAATCCCTCTCCTTATAGTTTATTGACCCAAATTACATTACAGCACCCCACCTAAACGAATCATTGGTAGGATCACTTACACAGACCCGCCATTGTTCATCCTTGGGATATGGGAAGGGGCTTCCTCCATAAAGCACACGATTATCTGCTGTATCATAAAATTTAGGTTCTCAACAAGAAAAAATGCGGAATGACTCAGTGAGTAACCAACAAACATTTTGAATACAGATTGTGAAGCTTCATGGAGACCCAGGCTAATCTTCCTCGTTTAATATATCCTGATACAGTTACAAACCTACTACTCAACCAACCCCACAGTGAAATTTACTTGAGAATTAGAACGTACACACGTATGTGTAATGATGTTACTGTGTGATGGATTCAACAGATAGATTTCAGGTTCATGTGTGTAGCAAGGAAAGAATTATAAAGTGTACACTTGGGGGTGGGGAAAGCACCCACGTTTGCCGAAGTTCACCCACAGAGAAATGGATGACAGCGAGGGAGCTCTGTGCATCATGCAGAGAAGTCCGGCTCTCAGGCTCCAAAGTGAGAGAAGGAGAAAACGGATTGCATGCGCTTTGATCGGGGATTATATGAGATGCTTCTAAGGTGGCATCTGAGCTCCAAGTGGGTGGAGGGGAGGGAATTCCTCAGTCCCTAAGATCCTATCAGCTGTACTAGTTAGATATTAGGTAATCTTAAAAGATATTCCAAATTAATTGCCACAGGTATAGACTGAGCATCTGGATTTGAAAATGTTATCTCAAGTGAATCTACTCTTCCCCCAAAATTTGAGAATCACTGACTTACAATGTAACTAATTTTGTTTTAAATGATTGACATGTTAACTTGTTTAATTCTCATAATAGTCCTATGAGTAGGTATTACGACTGTCTCAACTGATAGTATTTCCATGCAGGATCTGTTGACTTTGTGATGGTTTTTGAAAAAGCAACACACATTCTATGAAACTGCACTCCAAGTTTTGAAATGTGATCTTTCCTGGACTCATGATCCTTGGTACCAGTACTCTATTCTAGTCCGTGGCTCTGAGCAGAGCCATATGGTCATGAAGGAAAACAAGGGACATTCATCAGCATGTTGTGTGATCAGCACTTATGGAACAGAGATATTCAATAAATTACAGGAGATACTCAATTCATATAAAATTGTCTTTCATAAGATTGATTTTACCAAACAAAGGCTAATCTAAGTGTTCTGTGCAGTTTTACATAGGTTAGGCTAAGCTATGGTGCTGTATAGGTTAGAGATATTAGATGCATTTTTCCATCCAGGTGTGGTAGTGCAAGATTGGGAGGCTGAGGCAGGAAGATTGCTAGTTCAAGGCCAGCCTGGGGAGATATAGTAGGGCGCTGTCTCAAAAAGTAAAACAAAAAGAAAAAGATACATTTTCAACTTGTAAGTTATTCGTATGCAATGCCCCTCTGCCATGCCACACTGCCTTGGAGCCAGCCAACTAAGAACTGAAACCTCTACAAACTGAGTTAAATAAACCTTTACTCCTTTAACTTTGGGTATTGAGTATTTTGTCTCAGCAATGAGAAGAGTAACTAAGACATAATATATTAACTTTCAGTGGGTTTTTATTTTTACTTGGTATTTTGATTCCAGACACTTTCAGTTGACTAGTCTGCCAGGAGTTACTGACATTTTTTTTCTCTCGCTTGCCCCTTGTTTTTGTTTCCTGAAGCTGTTGTAACAAAGTAGCATAAATCTAGTTTCTTAGATAACTGAGTTTCTTAGAATTCTGGTGTTTCACAGTTCTGGAGACTACAAGCCCAAGGTGGAACTGTTTCATTTTAGGGGCTGCAAAGAATCTATTGTGTTTTTCTCCTCCTTTCTAGCTTGGTTTGCTGGCAATATCTGGCATCCCTGCTTTTCAATGTATTCACATGGTGTCCTCTCTGTCTCTGTCTTTGTCTCTGTCTCTGTCTCTCTTTCTCTCTCTGTGTCTGTCTGTCTGTCTGTGTGTCTGTCTAAATATACCCTTTTGATAAGGACATAGTTATATTGGATCAGGGTCTACCCCAATGATGTTGTATTTACTTGATCATCTGCGCAAACTCTACTTCCAAATAAGGTCACATTCATAGTTACTGATGGTTAGGACATAAACCCCTGCTCCAACTTCTGACAAAGCAACTAATGCTCTGAACTGCTGTTACGACTGATGCTACTTTAGATCTCTTTCCTGTTCTTTTGGACTATTTTGATTCTTATACATTAGCATCTCTTTCATAGGGTGGTCAATCAGGTAGTCAATTATTGATTTTTATTTATCTTCTATATATAACAATAAAATCATTGTGGATTTATGAAAAACAGTAAACGACAATGAAGATAAAAGCTACCCGCAATACTACCAAGTAGGTGAAAGATAACAGTATCATAAATGTATTTCATTAAATCTAAGACATTGTTGATTTTAGAGAAATCATTTTAGAAGAATTTTATGTTCAAAATGTAAAAAAATATATTTAGAATCAATGAAATAGAAGTATGTATATTCTCCTTTTATTTACATGTGTATAAATAAAACAAATTCCACTAAAATGTCTCAAATTCTAAGTATTTTTTGTATTCCTACTATTTTTCTAAGTGCTAGTTTAAATATTTCTTAGAATATTATGTTTTTAAAAATATGTTTAGTGATTTCTTACAATGTCACGATTTAGCATTTATACATTTTCCATCTTTTTCTATTTTGAATTACAATGAAATGAACACCATTATCCATAAATCTTATGTAATCCTAGGTTGTTTCTTTAGGATAAACTGTGGAACTGAAGCTACTGAATCAAAGAATATAAATTTTTAAAAATTCTCTTTATAATATTGATAAATTTTTTTTAGGAAACTCATTTTAGTTTCTATTACTTTTGGCCACACTTCATGTAAAACTCCAATTGGAGGTGTGAAGTTTCCATACTCTAATATTTTTCTTTTTCTTTTCCTTTCTTTTCCCTCTCTTATTAATTTGATATAAAACTGGTTTATTGTTTTGTTGGGTATTTCTTCCATTATTGGTAAGTACCAAAGCTTTATTTTAAATTTCTGGTTTCTCAAACATTTAAATTTCTTCTTTGGTGAGTTGAGTGTTAATATTATTTACTTTTTTGCCAGGTGTAGTGATGTATACCTGTAATTCTAGCCCTTCGGAGGCTGAAGCAGGAGGATTGTAATGAGTTTGAGTTCAGCCTTGGCTACATAGCTCATATATATATATATATATATATATATATATATATATAATATACATATTTTTATATGGTTTAAATGATTTTCATATTGATTATTTGACTTCTTTAAATATTAAACCTTTATTTACTGCAGATATTTTTTCTAGCTTATTTGTTTCAATTTGTTGATATTCTTTGTTGACATGCTAAAAGACTAAATTCTTACATAGTTTTTCTCTCTCTCGCTCTTTTCAAATTGATTGTTTGCTATGTGCCCAGACCTGTTTTAGCTGCTAGATACACAGCAGCAAATCATGTTTATCTGAGTGTTGCCTTGTTTCTTCCATTCTGATGTAAGTTGTAGGAAGATAAATTCTTTCTCTGCTTGTGATTGTTACACTGTTATCATATGGTTTCAGAGTAGTAAGTTCTGTGAAGGAAGATTAATCAGGATGAAAAGAAGGAAATAAGTGCTATCGGATGATTCTATTGCAGCCACCTCTTGGAACAGAGTCCTCCATGGAGGAAGGGAGTAAGACGTGTGGCTTTCTGAGAGCAGAATATAGCTTCAAAGTAGAAAAGGTCCTGATCCAGAAAACAGTGGAAAAGACTTGACTTCTCCATTGTATTTCTCCTACTAAACCTTACTTCTTTGGTACAACTGTGGTTCCAGGGGGGATTCTTGGGGCTCTGTTTTCATATAAGTTACACTCCTTGATGAGTTGATTGGGTTGTGTAACCCTGAAATGTAGCAGAAATTTGATCTTGTCTCTACTTGTGTAAGCATAACCATCATTCAAACAGGTTCTGCAGAGCTTGGGAGCCCAGACATTTAACATAGTATAAATTAATCGAGCAATGGGGTAGATGTCAAAGACTTCCATTTACCAGTAAGTAGCTAGCAAGACTGGGCCAAATCTTAGAGTTGATAAAAATATCCTACGTAAAAGTGATTTCCCCATTAGGCAATGATATATTATGGGCAGATTTTTCCACTTTTTTTTTAATCATAGATTTTTCTGATTTAAAAGCCAAAGGAAATGTTTAGTACCATCATGTACCAGGTATTTAATTATGATTATTTTTTGTGGTACTGTGTTTGAACCCAGAGCCTTCCCACTGAGCTACCTCCCGGGCCCTTGTTTATTTTTTGAGGCAGGGTCTCACTAAGTCGCACAGTTGCCCTGTCTGTTCTCAAACATGTGATCCTCCTGCATCAGTCTCCCTGACTGCTGGGAGTACAGGTGTGTGCCATCATGCCTGGCATCAGAAACTTTAGATATGGGTCTAACTTAATCTAATTTAGTCTTCTCTTGATCCCAAGAGATAGAATTTATATCTTCACTTTACAAACGTGGAAACAGGCTCAGGGAGGTTACGTGATGTGCCAAAGATTGCACAGATAATATCCCACAGAATCAGCTCAGCATCTCCCCAGAACCTGCAAGTTTCTGCTTGTAACATTACTTTCCTCTGGTAGGGATTTATAGTCACAGTTATCAGTGGGACATTTTCCTTTGACCTTGAGATAAACAATGTCTCCCAAAGGAGATATCAAAAGTGTTCGCATTGTATGGCATTGAGGCTGGGAGAAGAGGGAATTAGGAGAGTTTGATAGGCAACTATTTTATAAGCTGCCTCTGAGGGAAGTTCATGACATTGAAGAGAAATGCTAACCCAATAATCATTCTCACACCACTGAGGAGTCCTCTTCTGACAAGCAAAGGCTGACCCAGTATGGGTCATTTTTGTATCTCTCCAGCCCTTGAATGTGAGCACGAAGGAGGAATCATAGAGAAGGTCATATTGAGGACGTTGTTTCTTTGGAGAAACTATCAAGGTTTAACTTGACAATGGACAGAATCTGGATTTGAATATGCACATTACATTGGAGTACTTCTTCAACCTCTCCTATGATTATCTTTTACTCCTTGACATCTTATATTCCTATCAACAAATGGTGTCACTTTTCCAGCAGTGGCTTAAACTGGAAACCTTGATGTTATCCCAGATTTGTTTCCTGAATTCTTGCATTTTAAGTAGTCAACCCATCCTTACAGGACCTATTTCTTAAATCCAGAACCTCACTATAGAGTTAATTACGTTGTTAATTAAAGTTAACTCTGGGTCTTAGTCACTTTTCTCATTGCTGAGGCAAAATAGCCAACACCCAGAATTAAAGGAGGAAAGGTTTATTTAGTTCACAGTTTGCAGAGGTTTCAGTCCATGATCGCTGGCTCCAAGGCAGGTGGCACGTGGCAGAGGGACAACAGTTCATGAGGGCAGAAGACAGCAAAAGCAACAAGAGCAAAAGGGAGGCGTAAGTCTCTTTTCCTCTCTTCTATTGTATGCAGGCTACCCACCCTACTACCACTTTAAAGTTGGATGATAAGCAAATTTAATTTTATCTGTAACCTTAATTATTCTTTGCCACTTTTGTAGCTCACAGGATCAGGACATGGATTTCTTTGGTGACATTGTTCTGCCTGCCATAGATACCTACTTCATAGGATTATTGATAGCATTCGTGGAGATAAGCCTATATAGTTTTTTATTTTTGGAAAGTTGTACATAAGTGTTTTTAAATTAGAGAAGATTTTTTGCCATCCAGGGGACATGCAGCAATGTCTGAAGACATTTTTCCATATTTTTGTGTATATATTTTGTTTGCAGTGCTGGGGATCAAACCCAGGACCTCATCTGTGCTAGGCAAGTGCTCTACCCCTGAGCTACATCCCTAGTCCTGAAAATATTCTCAGTTGTCGTAACTTTGCTGGGGTTAGGGGACACCTCTAACACCATTAATAATTTACTTTGTTATGGAAGTCCAGTCATCAAAGTAACTGCAGTTTGTAGAGGTCCACAGTCAGCTGGCTGCAAGGCAGGGCAGCATAGCAGAGAGGCATGGCAGAGAAGAATCAGCTCATGATATGTCAGGCAGAAAGCAGAGCACCTAGAAGGCATTTTTGCACAATGTATAGTAGGATGTCAGCACTCAACAAATGCTGATTTATTTGTGTAATTATTATCCTGTATCAGTAGTCTCTCCCTCACTGCCTCCTAGACCATCCTTAATACTAGACTCATAGTTATAAAAAATTTATTTTTAAAATTTTTTTGGTACTGGGGTTTGAACTCATGACCTCATGCTTGCCAAGCAGGCATTTGTACCACTGAGCTGTATTCCTGGCCCCATAGTTACATTGTAAAAAGACCTAATGTCATCACATTCTGCTCATCCTTAGTTTTTATTCTGGGCCCCCTTATATTCTGCTGCTACCCTCTATTATCACAATTTTATAATTTCTGATTTACTTATGTTTTAGCAGAATATAAGTGATTGCATCAAAGTGTGTCCTAGGGACCAACAACAATGACATCACTCCCGGAATCTGTTAGAAAAGTATAACCTAAGTCCTCCTCAACCCCATTAAGTGATTCAGAATCTGCATTTTTATTGAGCTAAGCAAGTGATTTACAGGTACATTAAAGTTTGAGAAGAATTATTCTGGAATATAGTGTTTGGTAAGTAGTAGGTGTTTAATAAATGCTTACTCAATACAATAATAAATACCAGGCACTCATGTTAGGTGAGAGAAGTATATAAATAATGGGTGTGATTTTACATAGCTCCTTGACTGTATCCTGCTTCTCTGTTTCTTTGCATCTCTGTGTAGTCCTGCAATGTTTTAAAGGTGGGAGTTTACACTCTTCCAGAACCACAAAGGGGTCAGGAGCTTTTCCAGTTTTCCTTCTCACCGTAGCCCAGCACTTGAGACAATGCTTGGCATATTGATGTCCCATAAATTTTGTTGAATGAGTAAATCCATGTTTGTTTTCCCCAGAGGAAACTCCATCCAGGGGAACTATGTTCAGCTCAGATTCATTCAGTAAATACTCTTTCCACTCAAACATACAGATACTCACTTCCTGTCTCAGACAGGAGGACAGATAGTCACTTCCTTAGGAGATTACTAAGATGCTCTGGTAATGAAATGTTCAAATGAGAGAAACCATTTACAGGCCAATATTTCACAGAGCAACAGGAGAATTCTTTATGGCAAAGCATATGGAAAAGTCTCGATTATGAAAATGCACCTTGCATATATCCTGAAATAGGCCCTGAGGGTACAGGTTCTGGTCCAAGGAAACAGGGCTGACTGCATTGGGGTGAAGACAGCCCAAGATACAGAAAAAGGAATCAACAGATCTTCAACAATGAGAGAAATCTGAAGTATGGAGTAACAGAGTGCCAGTGGCTTGTGCTTTCACCAGTTTTTTGTGCTAGATTGGAAATGGCTGCCAGGTCCTTCTTGATGGATATAAAGCCTGTATTGGACAAAACACCTGAAAAAACATACAGTTTACAGAAGGAAATAGTTTATTTGGCTTATGGTTCCAGAGGTTTCAGGCCAAGATCAGCTGGTAGGAACTGTTCAGAAAAGAAACAGAAGTATGAGATCAACAGAACAGGTTTATTTTAGAACAAAGTTGAGAGGGTAACCATGGTTTGTAGAGGCACTAGAGACCAGACCAGCAGTTCTCACCCAGGCTATGGGTCATGGAGTGGGAGTGGGGTGGGGGGGAGTTCAGTGAAAGGGGGTTGTGACTACTTGCCAAGACTAAGGCTTGAGAAGACACAAGTGATAATGGTTGCCTAAGAAACAGGCTTGGCAAAGTGCAGGGATTAGTGGCTACTATCAAGAGTAAGGCTGATAATGTCAGGAGTCCAAGTGCAGCTGTGCTGGATGGAGGTGGTTTAGAGGGCTGTTTGATCAGGATGGCAGCAGTCAGAGTCCTTTATTCCAGACACTATAGTTAGATAAGGAAAATGGATTGTGTATCTCTTCCTTAACTACTTCCTTCTGATTAGAGGGAGTGATTATTGGGGTTTTAGCAGGACTAAAGAAGAGCCAGATTAATGTGGTCTTTGGCTACTGCCTGTGAAATGGCTGTAATCCTGTTTGTGAGAAATCTTTGAAACAAGTTGATAAGGCATGTGGATAGTGAACAAATAAGTAGAAAGAGGGCAGACACTGGAAAGGGAAGAATCCAAGACAGGCTAGTGGAATCCCATGAACTCAGTGGGGGAACCTGAGCCATTTGTTCTGCCTGAACCTCTGTGTTATCTCCTGTAGAACTGCAGTTACATTATCATGATTATCTGGAATAAAAGTACAGCATGTTGTATGGTGCCTAGGCCCCTTGGGCAGACTTGTGTGGGGACCGTGGATCTCAGGCATTTTTATTGTGGGTTCTATCTGCATGATCACTGGGAATTTGGCAATCACCAGGCAAGAGTAAACAAACTGTACCAAAAGATTAAAGCATGTATGACCAAAGCATGGGCATCAGAACAGAAAGGTAGGTTGGACAAAGAGCCACATTCAGACATGTTCTTAAGGGACTAGAATAGCGATTGTTACTAGTTGACTTCTGTAGGGGGAAACTATCAGGAGGGGTCAGTGATTGGAGCCTCCTTTTTATGTGGCACTTACGTTATTATTACTTTAATATGTTTTCAGTTATACTGTACTTCTCTGCTGGGTACTAAAAACCAGGTTAAAGTGACACCTGTGTTAATCAAAATTAACCTCTTGCTATCTATCAAGGTCAGTCAAATCTCCTTAGACATTATTTTTGGGACCATGTTCAGAGCTTTTCAGTTCCTCCATCAGTGTTAGCCACCAGGATGAGTCATGGCCTTGATTGACCATGTGGCTTCCCATGGGAGCACATTTATTTTTTCTAGTGACCTTCGCTTTTTGAATACCATACATTGGTTGATGCTTGTCCTCTGGGATCCAATAATCTCTCCAGGTTGGGGGACTTACCAAGACTGTAGGATCCTGTAAAAAAAAAAAAAAAAAAAAAAAAGGTCCTCTCATGTGCCAGGTCCCTGTAGACTTTGGAAGACCAGGCTAAACTATTGGCTGTACTCATAAGTCAGTTACCTTTTTAACTTTGGTTTAATCTTATGATATTGATAATGAGCACCTTGAAATATGCAACATGACCAGGGAACTGTTATTTCCTTACCAGTCATGGTTGTACAAAATGCTAACAGATGTCAGTTGTAAAGCTTTGTAGAGAAGACTTGAGAGCATAACATTTTAACATAACAATCATGATGATATCATTACATTAAATGACATGAAGAAACTTTTATATAATTTGCTACCTTTTAACAGCGTGCCATCTAAGAAGAATACATCTGCCCACAGATGTACCTCATGTGACATTGCCTGGACCATACAGTGTTTGAGAATCTCTAAGTGTTGTAACACACATAACGAACACATAATCATGCTGGCTGTTTCATGCTAGATTACCATGCACATCTGATCACAACCAGATGGAAAACAGGGAAGAGAACACCTAATGCTTGACCCTAAATGTTTACTACCATAAATAAACTTAGCCTGGAAGTCACCAGTATGATGAGATGTTTTTCAGTTTTGCATCTTGGAAGACTTGTATACTTGGGAAACAAATTTAATACACCATGAAGTCAGCAATAGTGAAAGTCACAAATCATGTTGGTACTGCCCAAGGAGGCAGTTCCTCTTGTAAGACATTGACCAGTCTAGGTGTCCCTGCCAGTCATGCAGTAAAAGCTCATGTCCAGTATGAATTTCAGAAATGAGAGTTAAAACCTTTGTCTGAAAGCACCAGTTAGATGAAAGAGGAGAGTGGGGACCTGGTGGGAGGTGGGGTGGGGGAGAGTGATTGATGATCTGAAAGTTGGAGCTGTAACTCCTAGTCTTTTTCAAGCAACAAGAAGCTTTTAGAAGAAACAGCCTGGGATCCACCAAACCAACCAACAAACAATCGTATTTCTTTCCATAAACTGCATCCCCAGAAACATTCCCATGACATACTTGAACCTTCCAGTTCTCTCACTGTCAAAACCCTTTTCCCACAAAATCCTCTCATATCAAAATACATTTTTATTCTTAAAGCTTTCTCCATTTTCTACTATATCCTACTTACTATGATTTTTTCATAATAAACTTGACTGTTGCTGCTTGGATTTTTAGAATGTCTTTTTTTCTACAAAATTTGACTGCTAACTAACTTTCAAGTAACCTTGAATAGTAAAAATTATCTTAGTACCAGCAGAAAGCAGAAAGGAGAGCAAGTTAACCCTGTAACTATAGTCTGAGAATTTGCAATGCACAAAAAATGAGTTAAGCAAAAATATTTTTTTTTAAAAAAATAAAAATACTGACTTGAATTGGAAGTCAACAGTTAATTGGTCAATTTTTGTTTTCCTAGGCATAAAATTTTAATTTCCCCGATTTTAAGCTGATCCCTATGACTGAGTTTCCAATTATTAGAAATGAATTTGTTTGTTCAGACTCAAATAGAATTCTAGAGGCAGCAAAAGTGAGGCTTAATACATTCATCTATCTTGAAAACCTACATAAACCACTTTATGTGGAAATCTCAAAAAGAACCAAAAACAAGGAAGAAACTGTTGAGCAAAAATGAAGTGGTTATGGGTGTTGTAACTGGTTACTGGCATAGATTGGACAGACAGACAAACATGCAGCAATCTAAATCAGAGGGCACTTTAGATATATCAATAATGAGTATCCCTGAGTCTTTGTAAAATTACTGATAGAGGACCAGAGTGCAGAATGTGGAGAACCAAGAAGAAAGCTGAGCCCCCACCTGTGAGCTGACTGGTGCACAGGCTGTGGAGAGAACAGTCCCCCCACCCCCATGTGGGCAAGCAGCTGACTCAGAGGAACTGCATTGTTTGAGCAACTTTGCAAGCCTAAAGCTGAGCAACTATTTAGAGGACAACAATATAGTAACTATTGTAGATTTCCTACTGTCTTATCACTGTTTCAATTCATTTTATTGTTCTGTTTTATTCCCTTTAAAATTAAATAAAAAATAAAATGGTTAAAAATACTGATGGAGTTTTTTTTACTGATTAATTTGTCTGTTTGGCATCATCTACTGACTTGACTTCTGTTGTCTGCAGCTGTTCCCTTTTGCAAAATAGACCCGATTGACATATAGTATTACAATTTAGAGCCCCTTGTGCGGCCTTATCTTTGGGGGACAGAGAAGTTTTTGGCAGGGGGAGGGGTGAAGTGAAGAAAGCGTGGGTGTAAGGGACTTCCTGTCACTTGTCACTCCTCTGCTGGTAGTTATCAAGATCACAGAGAATTTAGAAATCAGATGTGCCAAATTCAGGCCATCGTCTGGCATTGTCTAGTTTGAACCTGGACCAAGTCATGAAAGAATAAAATAGGAGACATTTAGGTTGAATATCCCCTTTTAAACTGACGGGTGAAAGAATTTTTAGAATGCCACCCAAAGGAGTATCTGGTAGAATCTGAGAAATTTTGGAGCTCACAGTAACTGATAAAACAGTGGTTGAGAGTCTGCAAGCTTGTGTTGGGGTATCTTCCCAATAGGACTAGGACCCTGGAGATTCTTTTGTGGACATGGCTCAGCCACATCAGAGAAGGTTTCTCTGAGAGATTGGGCAGGCATCCTTGCTCCAATGTCTGTGGAAATCCATCACAGAGCCTGGCCCTGTGGGACCCCCAGCGAGTCTGGGAGGGACCTATAGTTCCCTGTGCACTTGGGATGGTAGGGGCTCATCTTACCAGTCTTGGGCTGGATAATGAAGTGTCTGGTGTGGAGTGGAGAGTTAGGAAATGGCAAATGACCTCTGGAGCTTGTAAGGAAGAGGGGGAAAAGAGAGAGAGGAGGAGAAGGGGGTAGGTCACAAAAGGAAGAAGTGGGAGATATTGGAGTAGTGACCATGACCCCTGCCCATATGGGCCACCAAATGTTAGAAAAAAGGAAAATAGACATGTGAGCTCGACAGGACAGCTTTATTTCAGAACAAACCTGAGAGGGACTACTCTGGCCCTAGAGATCAGACAGGCAACTCTCATACAGACTACAGGGTCTTTGTAGGGTTACGGGGTGGAGGGAGTTCAGTGAAAGGGGGTTGTGGCTCCCTGCCAAGAACCAGACTTGAGAAGGCACAAGTGATAATGGTTGCCCATGGAAGAGGCTTGGGGAAGCACACAGAGTAGTGGTTGCTATCAATAGCAGGGCTGATAATGTTTGAGTCCCAGGTGCTGGTGTGCTGGGAGAAGGCTATTTAGAGGAGTCTCAGATCAGGACAGCAGCAGTCGAACATCATGGTGGAAGTTGTGGTGGAGGATACCTGGTGCTTTCATGGCATCTGAGAAACAGATCACAGGGAAAGAATACCGGTGAGAGATCCTCTCCAAAGCTACATCCTGAGGACCCACCTCCTCTAGCACCAACTATGAACATCAGTGGATCGATTCACTGGTGAGAACAGTGGCCCATGATCCAACCACTGGTCCAGAGGTCTCTTAATCTAGTCAAATGGACTATGAAGATCAAGCAGCTGAGAGTCTGTGCTCATGCTACTGGAGCTCAGTAGTCAACTGTACTCGTCCCGCAGTTTGGGCTCAGTCATTCTAATGAATGGTTGCTGCTATCATCAAGTCTTGAGTTAAACAGTACCTACAAGTACTGCTATAAATGGCAACTTGTGAAAAGTGAATGTAGGAGGCAAGGGCTCAGAGTCCACACCTGAAAACCCTATTTTTTAGTTTAGCAATGTTTTTCTGTAAGAGTACATCTCATGATAGGTCTGCGATGCTGTTGCCTGCGTGGAACGCGCTGTGTCCCACCCTCCTACTCCAAGTTCACTTTCATCCATCCTTTTGGAGTGTAATTTTGTCATTACCTCCTCTTCCCCTTAGCTTTTGTACGTATCTCTGTTATAATGTAAAACCACTTATTTACCTGCTCTACCGTCCCGGTAAACTGTGAAATTCTCTTGGTGCAGACTGCATCTGATTCTCTTTTCATCTCCTCCAAGACTCCCAGAAACCAGGTGGGCGTGGTGGCGCATGCCTTTAATCCCTGCACTCGGGAGGTTGAGGTAGGAGGGGTGTTGTGAGTTGGAGGCCGGCTTGGGCTACAATGCGAGTGCAAGGCTGGCCTGAGCTACATAGTGCGACCCTGCCTCAAAAAACTAGGGCCAGGAGTTTGGCTCAGTGGCTTAAGTGCCTGTCTGGCAGGCACGAGGTTGTGAGTTCAATCTCCGATGCCACCAAAAAAATAAAAATAAAAAATAAGAAAAGACTCCCAGAAACCACCAGCACACAGCAGACACCTGTAAATATTTGCAGACATAGGTCTCTTTACCAAAAGAAAAAGCTAACATGCCAGTTCTTGGGTGAAGGGACTACTACTGATTTGCTGTGATCAAATTGTTTAGCTGAGTAAATAGACTTTGTTTGGTAGCTGCTATCTTTGTATGGCAAAAATGGA
>RJWM01033870.1:0-20207 GCA_004363535.1 Dasyprocta punctata
CTGAGGTAGGCGGAGCGTTGTGAGTTCGAGGCCGGCTTGGGCTACAACGCGAGTGCAAGGCCGGCCTGAGCTACATAGTGCGACCCTGCCTCAAAAAACCAGGGCCGGGAGTTTGGCTCAGTGCCTTAAGCGCCTGCCCTGGCAGGCGCGAGGTTGTGAGTTCAATCCCTGGTGCCACAAAAAAAAAAAAAAAAAAAAGTAGAATTAATGCTTACCAATGTTTGTAACAATACTTTCAGTTATCAGTTGCTAAATATTCTTGGTATCTTAAAGCTTTTAAAAACATGTATTAGTCCATTAAATATTTTAATAAATTATTAGTACCTATATAGGTTTAAAATCTTTCTTGAGTTGATTCAGAATGAAATTTCTAATAAGAATTTATATTAAATAATAAATAATTTTCCCTCAGTTGGGAGCTGTTGGACCTTAGGAACTACTGGATAAAACTCCTCTTTGTAACTATAAATTCATATGACTGAACCTATTTGCTTCAGTTTTCTCCACTGATGGATTTCTGTGTTGCTCAGAATGAATCCCTCTATAAATACTTATGAATGTCAGTTTAGGGTTCTCAGCCATTACTCTTGGGTCCAGGTTAGATCATCTAGTTTTTCCTCTAACAGTTGTGACATCTGAGAGGATAGGACATGAACTTTGCTTGACCATGGGACTTCTCTCAGAAGCATGAGAAGAGTTCCTTCTTTAGTGAGTGCACTTTTAGCATAATGTACAGTGGTTGACTCCTGCCCTCTGGGGCCCAACAATCTCCCTGTTCAGGAAATTGGGAGAGGGATCTCATCATTTTCTGGGTTCTGGGTGACCTCTGAGAGCAAGGGCTATCCTATTGTATATCTTCTTGGCTCAGTTACCATTTTTTCTTTTAGCTTTGATCTCCCAGCCTCAGTTGTTAAATATCCAGGAGGTCTATTACACTAGTATTGAAGTGGGAACAGTAGGTATAAAACACGTTGTAAAATGAAGTATGACCAAAGAACTGCTATTTCTATTATAAATCATATTTGCCTTAGAGGCCAAATTTCTGTAGACTCTTAGCAGATAAGATTTGTAGTTTTTCAGGCAAAATTTGAAATTAAGAGTAAACAGCATTTTAGAATAAAAATTCTAACAATATTATACTAAAACTTTTAGGTTCTTGTTACTATCTCTAAGCCATTTAACTTTTTATTTTGTTGGTTACCTTTTCCAATTATAAAATATAAAATGGCATAAAATATTTTGTATCAATTTGTTACTTTTTTAACAAAATGCTTTTTAAGTGAAATATTCTTGTTTACAGATATACTTTATAATTTATCAATTCTTATTTTTAAACATTATGACACTGCCTCAACCAAATAATGTTTAGGCACAACTAATCATCATAACGCAATTACATACTCACATAAACATAAACTTGAAAAAGTTTATCATCATAAATAATCTCAGTGTGAAGATCACCATTATGAGAATTTGTTTTCATAATTTTCACAGCTTAGAATGCCTGTACACTTGCAAAACACAAATGTACTCAGTATACCATAAAATTGCAATAATTAGCACCAAAAAGATACAGAATTTTTTCAGATATACTTTTTTTCTCTTAATACAAAATTTAGATTCCTTTAACAGGCTTATATGGTATAACTGCACTCATAAGACAAAAGGTACCTTTGGACCTCTTACAAGTTTATAAAAAACATATCTTTAGATCTCCTTCAAGTTTAGAAAACAGTTACTACACACAAATAGACTTATTGCCCAATATATGTGCGTCTCATTTGTACATTAATAAAATGCTTTTTTGATCAAAGCAAAGAGATGTGAATCAATTTTTAAATGGCAAGATAAAATTTATAGAGATGTCAAAAATTTTGATGATTTTATATGTATAAGAGCTAGATATAATATATATTATATAAAACAACACTTATTAGTTACTTTATATGTAGTAAATTTGACTTTAATGCTTAGTTTTATAGTATTGGCTATCTACAGATAGACATTCTCTAGTCAGCTATAAAGAGAGGGTACATTATAAACTACAATAATAGTTGTAGTTTAACCAATCGAAACTTCATTTTTAAAAACATTTTGCAAATCAACATTTAAAACTTTAACTCTTAAAATTCAATTTCTTGAGTAACCAGAAATCTAACAATGGAAAATATAAAAAATTATCTTGGTAAAATTAAAAGAAACTTTAAACTAGTTTTTGTAAACTTAACCAAGAGCACTTGATTATCTTATGATGATCTTATAGCTTTAGAAATAATAAAACTTCTCTTAAATAGAGCCAGTGTATATAGAAATTATATATAATTTCTTTATTATTATTTGTTGGGGTAACACTCAGCAAGACCCACGAGAAAAATTTTAATTTAAATACTCAGCAGGGAAGTATAACTAAAATTATACATAAAAAATAAAAATAGTTCCTTGTATACGCTAGATACACAAGGAACTCCAAGTAGCATACCAGTACATGTCAGTTCTAGCTATAATTTAAAGCCACAACAAAGGCTTTGATTATCTGTCTCACTATTCCGAAAATATCTTTATCAGCTTCTTAATGTAGTCCCACTATGTCATTTGAGTGTAGTTTTAAGTACCTTTCAGATAAAAATTTAGCTTCTTGTTCATTATAATTAAAATAAGAGAACAAAAATATTCTTATTGACAAAACGGGGAATAGTGTGTGCTCTTAAACTCCATTTGCTGTATTTGGGTAAACATCTCAGTGAATAGAGGTTAATATTAAAGATAAGAGACTTATAACAAGTGTTACAGATTTCAGTGTCTTTTGAAAGCACTATTCATCAATATTTCATTGATTTCTGACCCTATCTTAACAAGTTTGTAAAATAAAACTTAAACTTCTCACTTGCCAATATCTTTGTCCTCTTTTCCTGGCTATCAGAAGGTGATTGTTCGTCAACAATGAAACTCATCTTCCTTTGTCTCCTTTAGATCAGGCAGGGTGAGAGTTTTGCTGCCTTGAAAAGCAGGCTGCCTCCCCTGCCACCGCCAACCTGAAGTAGTTACAAGAGGGAAGGATAACGGGACCTTCTGTATCTCATAACAATAAAGAATTATGGTCTGGGAGGTGGGGATGGGGTAGAATAGAAGAAATAAAAACTAGGTACCAAGGGGACAAGGAAACTGAGATTTTTTAAATTGTACTTAAGACAGCAACAACAACAACAAAAACAAAAACAAAAAAATATCATTACAGCTTCAAGACACAAACATTGCTCAAATTTTATTCTGTCCCAGAAAATTCACTCAAAAATTTTTCTAAAGGTTTTAAAGAAACAATAAGCTTGTAAATTGGGCTCTGAACCTATCCTTTCACATATAAATTGCACTTTCTCCATCCCCAAAGAAGTACAGTGAAACCTTAGCTGATGAGCAACATTTATCCCGGAAACACACTCATAACCCAAAGCACTTTTATATCAAGGTGAATTTCTTCATAAGAAGCAATGGAAACTCAGATGACTTGTTCTATATAAAAATATTCATGCAAAATGATCACCATATGATACTATGGTACAAAATAATAAAGAAAATACAAAATGAAAATAAAAATAAATTAACCTGCACTTACTTTTGAAAACTTTTGTGGCTTGTCTGAGGGAGATGAGTGAGAGGGAGGTTACAGTGCAGGATGACTCTCACTGTCACTAACAGAATCACTGCCATCTGTTGGCTCATCAGAATCCTTTTATTTTTAAACTGCAACTTTAACCAGGAACTATCCAGTGACACTTACTTTTGCCTTTTTTAGGAGTTGACAGAAATGTGACATTACATTGTCATTAAATAGATTTATGACTTGCATTGGGATAGCTTTATTTGGGTAGTGATTTTCTACAAAAATTTTCACTGCCTTCAGATTTTTCACATCTCCCTAATCTCATTTGAAGTGAGGAGTTCCTCCAACCTTTCTCCTCTTTCTCTGCTGATGAGATTTCCTCTACAACCTCTTGCTGTTATGAGACGATAACCTCCAGTTCTGCAGCAAGAGAGAGAATAACAATTGGCTCAGTTGTGATCATGCGATATTCAGTGTTACATACTACTCCTATTGCAAGACATCTCTCAGTTATCAAGTCAAAATTCATTAGGAATTAGAAATTAGAAATGTTTACTTGTCTTGGGGAACACTTGCAGAACAACTCGCAACCCAGGGTTTTACCGTAGCAATTTTAGTTGGCAGCATATCTCAACTTCAAATATGTGCAAAAGGCTTGCATTCTGACATAGCCTTCCAGATAACCTGACAGCCAGTAGGAATATACGTCTAGATCACACACCTTGAAGACACTCCCAAGACCCCATAAATATATTCAGCTGTGGCTGGTAATGAGCCTCATGTCTGTGAACACTGGCACTCCATTCTTGAGTGCATACTAAAATCTCTACTTAATAGACCCTTCCTGTTCCTCTTACTGATGGGTCCTGACAATTCTTTTTTCCATGATGAGAATCAGTGGACCTGCAAACTTACTCTTCAAAAGAGTGGGTTAAGTTCTGTATTGCGGTCCCACAGAACACAAGCCAGGTGACAAAAATCACTCCCTTTCTAGGAGATCAGCATAGGATGGTATGATGTCTGTAGAATCACAGCTAGGGCAGCATCTACTTATTCAAATTAGAATACTTTAAATTTGCAAGAGACATTAATTTTACGCTGAAATGATGGATATGAACTGATATTATCCAGAGAAAATCATGATATACGATCATTATTATACTAGTTATGCAAAATCTCACTATCTCCTGTCAGTTTATAGTCTAAGTAACCTAGAACTTCAGGTAGTGCCACTATACCAATAACCAATATTGGTAGATAAAGTCATGCTCACAGAAATGTTTATTTTCAGCAAACCACTGAAAGATTTTGAAAATGAATTTTAATAAGCAGTTTTAGATAAAAGCTTACTTAATTCAGTGTCTAATTATTTGTTCAAATTTAGAGTGATGAAAGAATTTAAGATTAAAGGTAGAATATGTGATGTTACGTTTTCCTCTTAACTCACCTTGTCACACTGTTAAAAAGCATGCTAATTGGAGGTACAGATTTACTATGAGTCAGCAGTATCCCCTCTGACAAAAGCAACGTACGCAGAGGTATAGTTTAGGACACTTCTAGTCAGTACTAGAGCAATAGCATAAAAGCTATGACCCCGTTCTGGATTGTAGTGCTAAAAGTCACATAGCATTTGTTTAGGCTTGTCCAAATTTGGAAACATCTTTTTCCATAACTATAAAGGATATAACTAATCAATCTTGACATTTTCTCCCACTTGACTTAACCTGGCTTCACAATCCTTCTCAACACAGCATTTTAAAGATTCCCTTCAAGGGTGGGCATAAAGGAAGTGACAGCAAAATGGCAGAGTAGGCAGCTCCAAATTCTCATTCCCTCACAGAAACATGAAAAACAAGTAGAAAGCTGTCAGAATCAAATTTGTCAGAAATTTGGAAAACAGTCAAAAGCATCTAGCAGCCATGTAAGTGCTGCATAAAGAAAAAAGTCAAATGCAGAATGGTAGGAATGATTTGCGGCATTATTACTTGCCCTTGTCCTACCAGCATCACCTCTGAATGGAAGTCTTGGTTCTGAAGAGGTGGTTGTCTGCATTCCCAGTGAGAAAACCACTGATTCTGGTGGGTACAAAGCAGAACTATTAGCAAAGTATTGTATACATTTGTTCTAACCTGTATGGGGACTCTACAAGGTACTCATCCCTCTTCTTACTTTAAACAAAAGTATTGAGCATTGCTTAGCAGTATTGTAAGCCAGATTTAATAATTCTCATATGCCTAAGGCAAAAAGTGACAGTCACAAAAATAATGCACTTAAAGCCAGAGAACCTAAGCTTGAAAATGGTTTATTTGATTTCTAGGAATTAGAACAGTCAAAAAATTTATATATATATATATATGGGAAAATTTGGAAATCCATGCACAAGGTCAGGAAAAGATTCATGCAGAGAAAATACCTAAGACGATTTTAAGCTTTCACATTGGGCAGATCATTAGGCTCAGTTCAAGACTAGTTAAATATTGAAGTGTTCACAGCAGGAATCCAGTAGGCAAACACTTTTTGTTTGTTTTCTTTTTCATTTGCTCCTAACCTTCAAGGACTTCTCTGTCAAAACACTAACTGCACACAAGCTAGGAAGCAGAGATATTAGCACTGTGCTTGACAAGGAATTTAGTATTTTCAGGAATAGCTTGGGAAGTTCATTGATCACTAAAATAATGGGAAAGGTAGCATATTCAGTTTCAAAAAGGAAAATAAAAGTCACAAAGCATGGGAAAAACCAGAAAGAATGATTATACTAATAAACAGGGTAAATTGACAGAAATCATTCTTGTAGAAGTTCAGTGATCAAACTGACTAGGCAAAAGCTTTAAATTCCTGTCTTGGTGTATGTGAAGAATAAAAGAAAAACACATAAGAAAATAAAGAAAATTAGGAAAATAGTGTATGAATAAAATTAGCTTATCATTAAGGAGCTATAAAGAGGAACCAAATATAAATTATGAGGTCAAAAGTTGCAATAATTGAAATAAAAAAAATTTTGGAGGTATTCAACATAGAATTTGAGTGGTTAGAAAGAATTAGTGAATTTGAAGGTAGTAAAATTAAAACAATGGAGAAAAGGAATACAAATCTAAAAAGTTAAACCCTTGCTTCACAAGGGAATCATATACAAATACCCACAAAAATAATTCAAAAAAATTCAAAAATGATGGCAGAACTAAACATGAAAATTAAAACCAAAAACTCCTAGGAGAAAATCTGCAGGGTTGAATTTCTGGAATTTGATTTGTTTTAAATTCTAGAGTTAATAAAATATTTTGAAGTGAATATAAAAAGTTTACTTTATATAGGCATTTGTTTATATGCATTTTTAATATACTAGAGTTTTTCTTTTCTTAAAATTGTTATTTTTATTGTTATGTATTTGCTTTGCATGATTATATTCCTCATGTGGAGTTGAAACATATATAAAACATTTTAATTTTTTGAATCTTCTCCCTTCTTCCTTCCACATCTTAGTCCCCTTCCTTTTTGGTAAAGTTTCAGTTTTTGTCATTTTTATTCATTTCTAAAACTAGATCAATATTCTACTTGCATTTTACATATCAATACAGAACTAGTCTGTACTTGTAAGTGCACTGAAATGTGAAGTAAGAAGAAAATCATCAAGTTGAAAAAATGGCAGTCATAGAAAAATTAATTAAATATATTTAAAATACTATCTTGCTATACATTTGCTTAGTAAGTTTGTCTTTTAAATATATGGTATCTATTTGTGTTGGTAGAGATTAGGAAATACACTATTAAAAATAAAATGATGCAATTTAAAATAACATGTATACTATATTGTGTCCAAAAATTAGAAGCAAATTTTGAGTTCAAAGTGGTTAAATAGAAAAAATAATCAATTTCAAAAAGTGATATGAATATAGGAGAAATATAACTCCAGATCTGCTAGATATCAGGTATGCTGAGTTTGTATCCCTTGAAATCAAAGAATGAATTCCAAAGGACAAAGGTGGATAAACATAGGAAAGGTTTATTGAGATAGCTCCTGAGAGACAGGAGGAGTCCTGGAAGTGGGTTGTCACTGTTGTCGTTTCTCTAAGAATGTTTTATAGAATAAAATCATGAGGTGGGTACAGAATCACAAAGCGAATACAATGTGAGTCAAATTATACTCAACCAGTGATATTATGTGTAGCCACTTAGCCAATATTGATCCAATAGGCAAGTGGGTCATGCTGCAAGGGTACATGGAATTAACAGTCACTTTTGGGAAGGAATGGGTCTGAATGCTCTGGTCACTCACCTGGATGATTGATGTCTATCTGGACTTTACTGGACTAGGTGATTCCAATTATAGTATATAATTTCAATTTCACTGTTTATTCCTTAGGGAGGTATGTAGATTTGGTGGTTGCATCTTTATCTTGAGGTCTGACTTTCGTCAGATGTATTTTCAATCACGATTCAGATGTCTTTACTTTTTCTGCTGACTTCCCTGAGGCCCCCATTCTTCTCTGACTGTATATTAATTTCTATATAACTTACCTGACTATAATATTTCCTCCTCTGAACACTATTCCTAAACGCAGTTAGGGGAGATTGGGTAAAATTTCAATCTATCTGTTTCAAGCTGAGAAGAGTTAGTGAAGGGGATACAGTAATCAGGGATCTTCTTTACAGGACTGATTATCAGGGATCTTGGATGAAAGTCATGTTGCATTGTAGCAGTCATGAACTTTCTTTGCAAGGTCAATCGAGTGTTTTTCATCACCAGTGTAGGTGTCCCTACTATTTATGTAGGAAGGCTCCTGTCTAGTATCAGTCTCAAAAATAAGAGTTACAGTCTTTGTTTGAAAGCACCAGTTAGAGCAGAGAGAACTGGGACCTGGGTAGAAGAGAATGCTGATCTAGGATTTGAGGCCTTGGCCTTCTATTCTTCTTTGAACAACAAGGAGTTTTTAGAAGAAACAACCTGGGCTCAACCAACCAAACACTTAAAGTCACAAAACATATACTTTTGAAAATAAACTGTATTCTTCACAAACTTTTTCTCTGCATAATTGAGTCTTCCAGTTTTGCCACTAGCTCTCTTTCTGGAAGGGCAAAAATCTTCTCACATCAAAGATGTATCTCTATATAGTCTTCTCCATATACTCTTATTACCTTGCTGTAATCTTTCTATAACAAACCTGACAGTGGCTGTTTAAACTTTAATATGCCTGCTCTTTTCATCCTTTTGGTTTCAGAGGGTTACACTTTGATATTATTATATGTGAACCATTAGATTTTGTTGCTATCGCTGAAACATTTTAATTTCAGCTTAGAATAGACTTAACTTTGTAGTCACTTATCTTTATCTAATTATAACATGTTAAAGTACATAGAGAAACTTTTATCTATATTTCTTTTCTTTCAATAAAGTGCCATGTAAGAAAAATATGCTTGTGTATAGAAACACTTTATGGGTTATTAGCATCTATCTCTTAAGTTTTAGAGTAACATCACCTCACTTAGCTATGCACAGTATTTAAGCATAGCTAAGTGTTGTCACACATATATGGCATATACATAAGAAAATCAATATAGAAGCCTTAGAAAAGTATCTTCATCAACTGGTTGACTGCCTCATATTGAATTAGCATACACATTTCATCATGGGTAGCTATAAATGAAGTAAGAAAGCCAGATGCATGAACCTGAAAAAGTTTGTCATCATAAACAACTTTAGCCTGGAGGTCATCAGTATGTATATATATACATACATGTATATACTTTTTCTTTTTTGTCATCAGTATATTAAGATGTATTTTTTTCTGTTTTACATCTTTGAAGGCCTATACACTTGGAAAGCACAAATACACCATGAGGTTATCAATAATTGCTATCACAACTATATAGAAATTTTTACATATATTTAATTTCTACTCTTAAGACACATTTTAGACTCCTTTAATGGGTTTTATAAGCTGTAACTATATTAACAAGAATTACAAACATCTTTTCAGCTCTTAGATGTTTACAAAACAGTGGTAATGACTGCAAATATACTTATTATCCATGAACAAGTGCATATCATTTATTAAACAACAAAAATGTTTAATCAAAGACAATAGATGTAAATCAAGTTTAAAAGTCAGGACCAGATTTAAAGAGATGTCAATTTTTGATAGTTTTACAGTTTAAGGTCAAAACAAATATATAAAAAAGAATAGCCATTAGTTACTTCATATGTAATAAATTTATGCTAACTTTGTAAACTTAAATTTAAAGTTTAGACTCATAGCATAGCTTGTTTCTACATGTATAATTATATATGCCCAAATATATGAGTTATATCATAGAATAAGATAATAATTATTTGTTTAACCCATGATGAACTAATTATTGAAAATGTTTCATAGGCTTACATTCAAATACTGTTTAACTCTTAAAGCCAATCTGTTAGTAACCAAAAGCCTAATGATGAGAACACAAGATACTTATTTTAGTAAATTAGAATTTTGGCTTTAAAATTTTATTTTGTAAGCTATCATATGTTAAGAAAACCTTACTACTTTAGAAACAGGAATTTTGCATATAGCCAAGTTAAATATATTTTAACAATTGCCTTAGATGACGCATGAGAACCAAATCATAACACTTAAGCACTATAAGCTAAACATATTATCTTAAATTATTGTAGACAAACAATACACATTGCTTTTATAAAACCAATCTTGATATTATCTCAGTTATCTAGCAAGCTGATGGAAATATATTACCAAATGTAAAGACTTTATTTTTTATTATTTTTAATTTAATTTTATTATTATTATTATTTTAAACAAAAGGAAAGTAAGAAACTAAAGCAAAACAGTTTCACAACCAGCCAATAAAAGAGTAACAATCATCAGCACATTGCATATTATTATATTACAGAAATTATATAAGATAAAAAATACAGACATGAAACATTATCCAAAAAATTATTAGCACAAAACTTTTATCTTGTTAACTCTTTGTTAATCTTGTGAACCAAGCTATTGGGACTATATCATAAGTGCCTATTTGTCTATTTACCAAGTAAATTAGAACACATATCTGAAAACTGACCCACAGAAACATATGCAGCAACCGAATCATATATAACTCTTATGTTATCAGAGTATAAAACTTTTATTTGTAAGACTACCAGTTTTCATCTACTATTTTAAATAAGTTTAGCTACACTGAAAACACATACAAATAGTCTTTGTATGGAGATTTTAAAAACAGAAACAAAAAAGAAAATATCATTGAATTCAAAATAATATTTTTCTTAAATGAAGCAGGTGCAGATTCTTTAACCAGTTATTATTGTACATTAAACACAGATGGACAAGCATAAACATGCAAATCAATTATTTTAAATCAGAATGCACTGTCATATATTTGGCAAAGTTGAACTAAAATAACACTTCGCCAGTTTTTAGGTTTATAATTATAAATAGAATATTCAGAGTTTTTCTTATAGGTCATCAATTAACAGGGACACATTTTGATGAGCCAGAGAAACAAAATCTTTTTACATCTATGAAATCAAGCAGAAAGTTTACATAGGCACTTCCTGGGCTCCAGTAAGAATGAATTTTTCCCCTTTCTGTCTTTTAAAATGAAAAAAATATGATATTCATCCCCAAACGTAACAGCTGCTTTTAATGCTACTTGCTTATCACAAAAAGTCAGGGTTTGACCTAAGAGCAACATTACATCTTTTCAGTGCAGTTTATAGTTCTGAATAAGTTCCCTACAGACCTCAGTGTACTTACCAAGACTGTGTGAAGACTTTCCCAGATCTTGCATGCACTGTTTGAGGTTGGTGAGACTACAGTACACATGGACAAGGATGGGAATTCTCCATGCATCTCATATAAGGTATATTGCCTTTGAGGAGCTTTATCAAAATCAGTGGATATAGCCTAGTAGAGGCTTCAATTAGGACTCACTTTGAAGTCTAGCCCTGAAGGTATGGGGAACAAGGTCAGGGAACCTCAGGTTTAGTAATGGTAGATGCATCAGACTGTGCTCTAAGAACCAGAGGCATTTGGTCTTATAGTGGTCCACATCTACACCTCAAATACAACACAGGATTGTCTCAGTGAAAAGAAAGTTGAAATGTAAGGAAAATCCAACCATCCTGGCTCTCTCTTACAGTACAATTCCAGTTATAAAACAGTACCATCGTCAACTTCTGCATTCCATTTTGCCTCCAGGGGATAAGCAGGCCATACAGAAATTCTCAGGTGAAGAAAAATATTAGACAGATCTTCCACAGAGTTTGAAGTTTAAACAAATTTCAGTGATTAAGAAGACACTCCAAGTCAAGCAGGATGGTGCAACGTGTAATTCCAGCACTGGAGAGGCTGAGGGAGAAGGATTTCCTTGAGTTCAAGACCAGCCTGCTTTAGTGAGATCAAGGCCAGCCCAAATTACACAGTGAAACCTTGTTTCAAAAAGCAAACAAAAAATGCATTCCAAAGGAGTAAGGGAATCCTACATTGAATTAGTAAATGACTACAAATAATTTAGAATTCTTGTAAGTAATTGGAACAAAGGGCTAAAAAGTAAATATCAACAAAATAGGCACAATTAAATGTACTTCTTTAAAAAATCTTTTATTTGCTGAAAATGTTGCACAATGTCTCTTCTGCAATCTCAATAAAATGTTTGTAAATTGATTTTGCATTGTTGCAGAAAGCTTGCATTTTAAAGGCATTCTTTCTATTTTCCCTGTGTCTAGTCTTGAATCCAAACGTTCAATGCCTTCCTGATTTTATGGCCTGGTTTTGTTGACTGTTTCCTCTGGGGTCTCACTCAGATCCCAAAACTGCCGAGTAACTTAGATGCTTGAAATGGAAAAAGCTTTGTTTAAGCTTTATTTAACCTACTCAGCTCACCAGAGTTGGATAGGCATTTCTCAAACACTCTTTTTCAATAAACTCAATAAAAGGGTTATATAGCCCTCAAGCAATTAACAGTAACTTTATGCCAACCTGCGTAAGAATACAATAGAGAACTGTAATATGGCTCTGTCAGGATTTTTACACATGTCCCCATCTAGCATATTGTAACAAATACAGGAAAATATTTCTAAACCTTGGGTTTATATTGAATTTTATTGTATTCTGCCTTTAGTAATTTGAGATTTTCTCTTTCTGTAGCTGTCTCTAATATAGATTACAATTTTCATGTAATACAAAATGTTAATGGGGCTGTTCCCTGCCTTAAATCAGGACATACTTTCTCTGTTTCATTCCTGGTCAATTGGGGGTCACAATCCAGTCACTTCACAAGAAATCCAGTGACAGAATTGGATCTTAATATGCATGAGTTGTACCATTAGGTGGTATTAAACTACAAGGAGGCTATGTGAGATGTGTCAGTGTGACACCCTCTCTGTGAATACCCAAGGAAGGGTCACTTAACCTCCAGAAATTTCTGGGCCCTTCATATTGGAAATATTGTTTTTTACTGTTCACAGGTTTTTGTTCTAGGTATTAGAACATATCTAAAGAATGTGCAGTAGAAAAGATGTAGTGTATCTTCTGAAGTGAAAAAGGATAATTTGAAGATGTGATGTTCATCCACAGTGAGAAGAAAAAGATATTGTTTTTGATGGTATTACAGAATTTTTGTCAAATGGATAATATTTTATGAATGCATCCTAATGAAAGTATTTCACTGTGAAGATGATAGCTAGTTTAAAATGAACAAAGGCCAGGCAAAGAGAATCTGCTAAAAGTCAGTATAATGAGGACAGCAGAAACTAGAGAAGAAAGAAGTGGAGAAAGACAAAATAAGTGGAAATGTATAGATGAGTCAGCTTTCCTGCTGCTGGACACTGTTTCCAATTCAACACAAGCAGTTTAAAGAAGAGGTTTAATTTGCAGGTTATGATCTCCCTGATTGAAGGCAAAATGGCATGGTGAAAAAACACAGAAGAGGGAAGAGGGAAGATAAGAGCTGGGGAACAGAACACACTTTCCCAAGGTATACTACCAGTGACCCACCTCCCAAAAGGTCCTACCTATTAGCAGCATATTCAGCCATGATATCATCAAGTGATCAATCCTCCAATGAGTGTATAATCCCTCTCCTCATGGTCAATCACCTTGCAAAAGCCATTTTCAATATATGAGAATGTTGGGGAACAATTTAGATCTAAATTATACGAGTCAATGCTTAACCCTAGAGGTGAGATAGGCCAGAGAATTTTTTTTCCTTTGGTGCTTGGAATCAAACTCAGGATTTGCACTTGTCAGGCAAACACTATGCCACTGCACTATACGCCCAGCCCTCAGGCAAGGGAACTTTAAAAACATATGTCTAATGGTTATAACTTATTTGTTTACTCTGTGACAATGTATTCCTCTTTCATAGTCTCAAACACTTTTTAAAATTTGTGAGTGATATCAAACAATCAAGGAATATAGCTTTTTTGTAACTGAATCAATATAGTAAAGAGAGAAAATATATCTTCAAATGGCAAAATTTAAGCCCAAACAAATTTAGCAAAACTAAGAAAGACAGGGAGAGAAGTAAATAAAAACTTACAGGTTCTGGAGGTATAGCTCAGGAACACCGCACCTGCCATTTAAGTGTGAGGTCATGAGCTTGAAAATCTATGAACTTGGAAATTCAAAAATATCTTCGAAAAGACAATTCTAGCGATTGGATAGAGAATAATCTATTTTAGTTAACTATAATGATTATACAATGAACTCTTTTATACAGTATTATATTAACTAAAATAATGCATATTGTTATAAACACTATATATTTTAGTGACTTAATACAGCAAAGTCTGTATTTTACTCTCATCACAAACTGATACGGTGCTCTTGGTGGTTCTCTTGGTGACTCAGGGAACTTTATTAGGTGTTTCTGCTAACTCGGCATCCTGAACTTTCAGTCATTCAAATTGGAGGTAGAGAGACAAGTAGTACATAAAGTATTATGTGAACATATTGGAAAGAAGTAAATCGGTTTTATTTGCATATCAGTGGCCAATATTGCAGTCAAATAGCCCAAAAATAATTGTCAGAGAGTATGGGAAATGACTTGCAGAGCACATTTGTTGTATATCTGTCCAATTTCCTCTCTGGACATGCCTGTATCTATTGCTCTTATCATTTAGATTAGAAAACCAGGAGATTGGAGTTTGGGGTCTGTTAGGTCTAAAATGGTCCCCACAGCCTCAAGTGTTTGGAAGCTGATTGGTGATATGACTCGGAAGGGCATATCCTTTTTCATGACAACTCCTTTTTCTTTTCTTCCTGGCCCGTAGGTAGTGAGGAACTTTTCTCTACCAAGTCCATTCCACTACACTGTTTCTGCTTTTGAGCCAATCAATAAATAATGGACGGTAACCATGAACCAAATTATTGGTGTTGGGTATTGTGTCTCAATGACAAGAAAAGTGACTAAGACAAATTTAGGTAGCATAAGTTGGATTGTTGCCATCACTATAACTGACCATGTGGTTTAAAAGCTTTTGGAAGTAGTTTCTAGGAGGTGTTTAAAAAGGTTTAGTGGTATCAGCTAGCGGAAATCCAGAATGCTGTAAGCTGGATGGAACTCAGAACGCCATTATGCTGATCAAAATGCATATGGTCAAGGGTAGGATCCATAAGTTTCAGTTGAGTATGAACAGTCCAGAGGTAGTTGAACTCAAGGCCATGTATGCTATGTTGTGGTAGAAAATTTGTCTACTCTTCACCCTTGTCTTAAAAACTTGTGGAGGACTGAAAATAAGGGTAATGAGCCAATCAATCTGGCAGAGAACTTTTAAAGCAATCTAATGTTCCAGCTGTGGCATAGATATGAATTTTACCCATATATAATATCCATATATTAAGAAGTAGGAGCAAAAAGTCAAGTTAAATGATTTGAAAAAGTTTTGCTGCTGTCCATAAATATATTGCCTGCAAAGCTGGAACTGAGGGCTGGTGGTACTACACTCCAGAGTGCACTCCACCTAGCCATATGGGTCCCAGGGATTTGGACTCCCACCCAGTAAGGTGGAGGATCCAGCGACACACTCTGGGACTCTGCCCTCACTAGCTGCACAGAGGATCGAGTTCTACCCAGCCCAGCATCCCAGCGCAATCCATCATGGCAACACCTGGCCAGCCTTGCAGAACACAGAGGTACTGAGCCAAGCCCAGCCCAGAGCCCCAGAACCCCAGAGCTGCTTATCAGGGAGCAGCCAGCGTAGCTGCAGGGCCTTGGAGAATTTGAGCTCTGCTCATTAGAGCACAAGGCGTGAGCTCCATTGTTCAGGGGTGCAGTCATGCAACAGACCCTAGAGGTTGTGAACCCCACCCAACCAGGAGCAAGGCACTGGCACTATATGCCTGGGACACACCTGGGTTTGCTCCATGCTCCAGAGGCTCTGAACTCCTTGCAGCCAGACTCAAGGTTCTGGTGGTGCCACACTCTGGGGTGCACTCCACCTAGCCACTTGGGTCCTGGAGATACCAAACTCCACCCAGGCAGGCTGAAGGTCCAGCAATGCACCCCAGGGGTGCATCTCTGCTAGACACCTGGGCTGCAGAGGTTCTGAACTCTGCACAGCTAGGATTTAAGCCATGACAACAAGCTCCAGGAGTGTGACCCTACTAGCTATAGGGAGGATACAAACTTTGTCCAGCCCAGCGTCCTAAAGCAACCCAACAAAGGACATCAAGGGAACACAGGGCCAGCCTCACAGACCACAGAACACAAGGGTCCAGTGCCATAATATGGGTGTGTGCCCTGGCTAGACATGGTGATATTGGAGGATTGAAGTTCTGCCCAACACAGTGTTCCAGTACAATCCATCGGGAGGCTGCTTGCACGGCCACACAGGTCCCAGGAGAAAATGACAAAATGGAAGAGCAAGAGGCAGTCTCAATCCCCCAGTCCACTGAGAACAAACCCAAGAAATACTGAAATGGAAGACCCTGGGAGTCACACAACTGAAATTTCTGACATGATAGCAACTGAAGTAAAGAATCAACTTCATGAATCTATAGAGAAACTCAAATCAGAAAGAATCTCTCAGTTAAAAAATGAAATGACAATCATTATGAAAGAAATGCTGTGTGTATCTAAAGACAATCAAGATAAAAAAAGAAGTATATAAGAAAATGATGGAAGCTGAATGAACAAAATAAGACACAAATAGAATGCATGAAACAGATTTCAAAAGGAAATTCAGGAAATGAAAAATTCCATGGAAAGTTGACAAAACCACTTGACTGAAACTGAAAATAGAATCTCAGACCTTGAAGACAGCATGGAAGCTTACAATCATGAAAGAAAAGATCTCTTAAAAATAATAAGGGATGAGGAAACAACAATTCAACAGCTACAAGATGATGCCAAGAGAAATAACATAATATTAATAGGAATCAGTGAAAAAGTATGGGTCAGTATGAATGACCTGCAAACACTATTTGCAGAAATAATAGCAGAAAATTTTCCAAACATGGGAAGAAAATCTGATATACAAGTAAGTGAGGCATACAGAAACCCAATTAACCGTAACCAAAATAAATCTTCACCCAGACAGATAATAATTAGGGTATCAGAATTACAGCACAAGAACAAACTACTAAAAGTTGTCAGAGAAAAGAAACAGATCACCTATGAAGGAAAGCCTATCAGAATCATGGCAGACTTCTCAACACAAACCTTTAAGTCAAGAAGAACTTGGAGCGAAGTATTTCAAATCCTGAAAAAAACAACTTTCAACCCAGATTGATGCTTCTGGCAAAACTATCTTTAAAAATTGATGGAGAAATAAGATACTTCCATGACAAAGAACAACTGAAGAAATTTATGGCCACCAAATCAACACTACAAAGAGTACTGAAAGACACTCTAGAAAGAGACAATGATAGCTACAGTCTTAAGAATAGCAACAAAATGAAACCACTAAGCAGAGCAAATAATTAAACAGAAAATGTAGAAAACCAACAAGAGAAAGATTATCATGACAGGGATTAGCCAGTACATATCAGTTATATCAATCAATGTAAATGGTCTCAACTCACCAATATAAAGAACCAGACTGGCAGAGTGGGTTAAGAAACAAAATCCAACAATATGCTGTGTACAAGAAACACATTTAACTCAAAAGGAAATTCACAGACTAAAAATCAAAGGCTGGGAAACAATACTGCATAAAACAGGAACCCCCCAAAAAGAAGTAGCTATTATGTTGGCAGACAATGCGAACTTCACACTGAGAATGGTCAAAAGAGATAAAGAAGGTTACTACATACTTGTTAGGGGAAGACTTCAAGAGGAAGAGATTATAATCATAAATATATATGCACCAAATATGGGAGCACCCAACTATTTAAGACAAATCTTAAGAGATATGAAAACCCAAATAAACAATAATACAGTTATTACAGTGGACCTTAACATCCCACTGTCACAGAGAAAAAAATCAACCAAACAAAAATTCAGCAAGGAAATAACAGAACTGAATCAAACTTGTGAACAAATGGACCTAGTAGATGTGTACCAAGTGCTCCACCCATTAACATCAGAATGCACATTCTTCTCAGCTGTACATGGGTCATTCTCTAAAATAGATCATATACTGGTCCATAGAATATACTTAAGCAAACGCAAAGGAACTGAAATAATTCCATGCATATTATCTGATCATAGCACAACAAAATTAAAAATTAATGTCAAAAAACCCCACAAGAGCCCCATAAATAATACTCTCCTAAACAATCAATGGGTCACAGAAGAAATTAAAGAAGAAATTAAATAATATCTAAAATTGAATGAAAATGCAAATACAACTTACCGGGACCTGTGGGACACAATGAAAGAAGTCCTCAGAGGGAAATTGATAGCACTAAACTCCCACATCAGAAAAATGGAAAGAACACACATAAACAACCTAATGCTGCACCTCAAACTTCTAGAAAAAGAAGAGCAAGTCAAGTCCAAAGCCCAAAGAAGGAAGGAAATCATAAAGATCAGAGCAGAAATTAATGAATTGAAACTAAGAAAACAATACAAAGAATTAATGAAATGAAAAGTTGTTTCTTTGAAAGAGTAGATAAAATTGATAAACACCTAGCCAACCTTATCAAAAAGAGGAAAGAAAAAACTCAGGTTCATCCAATAAGAAATGAAAAGGGTGAAATCAAAGACCCTGTGGAAATACAGAAGATCATCAACACCCACTTTGATAACCTTTACTTACATAGATTTGATAACACAGGAGAAATGAACAGATTCCTAGAAACTTATGAATTACCAAAGCTGAATCAAGAAGATGCCAAACTGCTGAATAACCAAATTTCAGCTAATGAAATGGAAAATGTAATTAGAACCTTTCCAACAAAGAAAAGCCCAGGTCCTGATGGATTCACTTCTCAATTCTACCAGAAATTTAGGGTAGACTTAATGCCAATACTCTTCAAAATCTTCAATGAAATTGAAAGGGAAGCAAGTCTCCCTAACTCATTCCTGGAAGCAAGTATTACCCTAATATGAAAACCAGAGGAAGATCCAACCAAAAAAGAAAATTACAGGCCAATCTCCCTCATGAACATGGATGCAAAAATCCTCAATAAAGTACTGGCAAATAGAATACAGCAATTATCAGGAATATTATACACCATGATCAAGTGAGATTCATCCCAGGACTGCAGGGATGGTTCAATATACAAAAATCAATAAATGTAATACACTGTATCAACAGGGCCAAGGACAAGAACCACATGATCATCTCAATAGATGCATAAAAAGCTTTTGACAAAATCCAGCACTCATTCATGATAAAAACCCTACAGAAAATAGAAATAGATGGTCTCTACCTCAACCTGATAAAAACCATATATTATAAACCAACAGCCAACATCATACTAAATGGACAAAAACTGAAAACCTCCAAACTAAAATCAGGAACAAGACAAGAATGTCCATTATCACCACTCCCATTCAATATAGTTTTGGAAATATTAGCCAGAGCAATTAGACAAGAGAAAGAAATAAAGAGAATAAGGATAGGAAAGGAAGAAGTGAAATTATCATTATTTGCAGATGATATGATAGTCTACATAGAAGACCTCCAAAAATCCACTAAAAGACTTCTGGATGTAATAACCAAATTCAGTAATGTTTCTGGATACAAGGTGAACACTCAAAAATCAATAGCATTCCTGTACACAAACAACAAAATCACTGAGAAAGAAATAGGGGAAAACACACCCTTCACTATAGCATCCAAAAAACTGAAATACTTAGGAATCAATCTAACAAAGGAAGTAAAAGATCTATACAGTGAAAATTACATTACTCTGAAAAAGGAAATCAAGGACAATTTCAGAAAATGGAAAGATAGTCCCTGTTCATGGATAGGAAGAACAAACCTCATGAAAATGGCCATTCTCCCAAAATTGTTATACAGATTTAATGCAATCCCAATCAAAATACCACTTGCCTACCTCACAGAGCTAGAGAAAGCATTCCTGAAATTTATCTGGAACCAGAAGAGACCAAGAATAGCAAAGGCAATTCTGGGCAACAAAGTTAAGGCAGTAGGCATCACAATCCCTGACTTGAAACTATATTACAAAGCTACTATGATAAAATTAGCATGGTA
>RJWM01033871.1:0-20202 GCA_004363535.1 Dasyprocta punctata
CTGATTTGATTTTCTCTATAGCTTCATCAAGCTGTTTCTTTATTGCATTTTCTATCATTTCAGAAAGTCCATTTGTGTGACTCCCACTGTCTTCCATTTCAGTATCTCTTGGGTTTGTTCTTTGTGGGCTGGGGGACTGAGACTGCCTCTTGGTCTTTCGTTTTGTCATTTTCTTCTGGAATCTATGTAGCTCTGTGTCATGTGCGGCTGGCTGGCCTTCCCCTGAGGTTTGCGCTGATTCCTGCGGCATGCAGGATCATGGGACCCAGTAGGCTGGGTCCTGTGCGCAGCAAGGAAGGGCGGCCTCCCGGGGTGTGCAGGTGGAGCCTCCTCCTTTACTGGGTGGGGGCCAAGGCCTCCTGGTCCCAGGGAGCTATGCTGGGCACCGCACGTGACGCGGACCCGACCCTGGTTCTGTCCGCAAGCTCGGCCCAACAGCTATGCCTGCGGGGCAGGCCCGGGCAGGTCCCAGGCCTACAGTGCCGGGAGCAACCCTGCTGGGCGGCGCGGTCTGCACAGGAGCTGTGGGATGGCACACGCTCGAGCCGAGCTGTGCGGCTGAAGAATGGAGCTGCCGTGCGCTCTGCACTCTGGTGGGGGGGGCGGCCCAAGCTCTCCAGGTCCCTACAGCTATGTTGCTCAATTCCCGGTGAGCAGCTCTGGGTTCCTGGGCTGATTTGGGCTGGGCTGTGTACCTCTGTGTACTGCGTGGCTGGCCGGCGTTCCCCTGAGGTTCGCGCTGATTCTTGCGGCGTGCAGGATTGCGGGACCCAGTAGGCTGGGTCCTGTGCGCAGCAAGGAAGGGCGGCCTCCCGGGGCATGCAGGTGGAGCCTCCTCCTTTACTGGGTGGGGGCCAAGGCCTCCTGGTCCCAGGGAGCTATGCTGGGCACCGCGCGTGACGTGGACCCGACCCTGGTTCTGTCCACAAGCTCGGCCCAACAGCCTAAAATTGCTTTTCTATGCAATCATTAGGATACATAATTTTAAAACACAACATTCAACATAACAAAAAAGTGAAGTATCTGAGAGATAGATCTAAAAATGGGTGTCCAAGATCTTCACAGACAAATATATGAAACCTCATTTAGGTCCTTAAGAAAGATCTAAATAAATGAAAAGACACGCAACGTTTATAGATAGGATTGAATACCATAATTTGAATTTCCCAAATTGATCCATAAAAATTTGAATTGGGCCTTCCTTTGGGCTATCTCAAAGTTGTTAAAATTTTTTTTAGAAGAATAAAGAGCCAGGAACAATCAAGCTATTCCAAAAAAGGAATCACTCCAGAAGATGTTTACCAGATACAAAGACTTAGGTGAAGCTAGAGTAGCAAGTATATGGAAGGTCCTCTCGGATGGGACTCTCAACCACGTCTTCCCTGGAAATCGTGGGCGTGTGCCTGGAAAAGTCACTGACCTTTTCTTGGCCACCTATGGCAGTGAAACTTGCTCCCAGTGCTCTGCCACCAACCACAGGACCCTACCCCTCGACTTTCCAAGGTGGCAATGAGATGTCAATTCCATTGACACCAACAGCCCTCAGATTCTCCATGTCTACTCGGGGTGTAGCTCAGGGTGGAACTGTTGCCTAGCATGTGTGAGGCCTTGGGTTTGATCCCCAGCACCACACACAATCACACAGAAGTAAATTCTGTTAATTCTCTTGGAGTCCCCACATTCAGCTTGAGGGAAAGGGACAGACACTGAAGGCCCATCCCCTGGAGGAGGGCGGAAGCCTTCACAGCCCTGATCAATTACTCCGGAAAAACATTCTCTTTCTTGGTGGAGAGAGGTGGAGGTGATGACCAGCTTATGTTGGCAGCAGGCACTGGGACTCCCCTGCATGCACAGTCCACCACCTGACTCTATAAAGGGGACACACAGCACCTTCTGTTGTCCTCAGCCTCTGGGACCTCTGCCAAAACTGCAATGCTGAGACAGAAGGAAGAGTCGTGTTTAATATCCTGTTACAGTGATCTCTAAAATGGTTTGGGTTGTGACACATGCAACCTGATCAGTTCCTGCTGACTTTGTGCTCATCCATGTTTCTTTTCTCTCTCTCTCCCTCTGTCTCTCTCCCTGTGTGTGTGTGGCTCAGGCAGAATGATTGCTATTTATTAGGTGTGGCCCTGAAGTGTAGAATCATGGGCGTGTGCTGGTCTCATTCTCCTGGTGCGGGTGATTTGCTGCTCCATCACAGGGGAAGTGGAAGGGAGAACAGGCCTGGGCCTGCAGTTCAACAGACACCAATTTGAACTTTGGCCCTAAGTAACCCAACTAAGAAACTTGTGTTTTTGTGTTTCTTCACTTGCCTGAGCCCCGGGTTCTTCATTTGTGAAAATAAAGAACAATGATTTCTCCACACAAAGACTAAGTCTTGAAAAGGAGAGAGAGACAGAGAAAGAGAGAGAGAGAGAGAGAGAGAGAGAGAGGTGTACATGCACACGCAGACACACCCCTGTGTCTGTGAGAGTGTGTAACCTTTTTTCTTCTATGCCCAGTAGATTGCAAATGAGTAGTATCAGATAACAATCATTGTAACAGGAGGGGTGCTGCTCAGGTAAAGTTATAAAGCAAGTTCCTCCCATCATTGTTTAGCCGTGCCTGCCCAAGCTCACCCTCTTTTTCCTGTTTGCTGTTTGCTGGCAGCTGCTCTTCTTGGCACCAGCTTGGAATCTGGGTCCTAGATAGCTGCAGTGATTGACTCCCTTTCTCTGTGTGAGAGCAAGAGATGTACGTGGGAGGAGGAGGGAGGGTGGGCAGCAGGGAAAATGCTGCTCATGCATCCTGCTTGATGTGTCATATTTTTTTCTCGAGACCACAAGCACCCTAGCCCTGCAGTGTTCTCTCTCCTTAGCATCAGACACTGACATTGATTTACCATTTTTTTTAAAAAACTACTATTTCAAAACTCCTTTGGTGGGTGTGACGCCATGATATCTTGGAGTGTTTGAGTCTTAAAAATTACCTGGTTCTACTCCTTCCCAGTTTTGCATGATGCTGTCACCTCAGGCCGTTCCCTGGGCTCAGACCTCTAATTTGGTGGCATGAGCAGCTGAGGGCCACAGCACTGGGGAGGGGAGAGACATAAAATGGCCCCCAGGGTTCACAGTGCCATTGATAGTCTCTGGCCCTGTTCTTCTCTCCTCCCACTTAAGAGTGTGTGCTGCTTCCCAGGAAAGCAAGCCTATATATAACCACATAGAAGGGGAGAAAAGGAACTCATCTAGAGGGCTGGGAAAGGAGGAGGGTAGCTGGGCAGAGCATGAGGAGCAGTCTCACAGGAGGTTCTAGAACCTAGTGTAGGCCCAGAGACAGCTGCTATAAGTTACACTGAGCTATTTGCAGGGCTCTAGGATGCAGACACAAGGCACCTTTGTTTGCAGTATGAATCGAACCTATGGCCTCTTCACTGTACTATATCTCAAACCCTTTTAAACTATGTTTTATTTTACTCAGGGTTTTGCCAAGTTTCCCAAGCTGGGCTTGGACTTGGGGTTGTCCTCTAGAGTGATGACAGGTGTAACCACGCCTAGGTTACAGGGGGCTTTTAAGAAGCACATGGGAGTGGAAGTTGAATGTCTGTGTACACACAGTGCCTTCACCCCAACTTCCTTCTTACGTTGCTTTCCTTCCATTCACAGAGGCTTTGTGTGAGGCCTGTGCGTGCGTGTGTGTGCTTAAAAACACAAAATTCTGAGCTAGCATGTCATATAGGAATATTGCGCTTTCAATGGTGCTTTCCAATAATTCATTTATTGAACAAAGGTTTATAAACATTTATTATGTACCTCAGGGTAGAGTGGGGAAAATAATGGCTGTATCTCCTGCCTACCAGGGTCTTATTAATCAAATAATCACACAGATAAGCATGTAATTTCAAACTTTGCTCCATACTGGAAAGGAGAAACAGAGTGTGAAAGAGGATATTATTGGGGATGAGAGTTTTTCTGAGAAAGCAGTCTTTGAGCTGGGAACTGAAAGATGAAAAGATGACTAGGAGGGAAAGGCAAGATGGAGCTGGGGGAGAGGAAAGGCAGCTCAGAGGGAGGGAAGAGCCAAATGTTCTTGTCGGGGCATCCTGGTGGAGGTACATGTAGGGGTACCTCCGTGAAACTGCTATGTCATAGAAATCAGAAGCCTGAGGTTGGGCGGGTTCATTCATGAAATCAGTCAAGAAGGATTTCATTATTACATTTCCCTCAAGACGGAGCTAGAGGAAATAAAAGCCTTGTTATTTTGGAAGTTAAACTTCATTGTCAAGTAGTATGCATATTTGATGAAATTGGTTTGTACCTCAGTTTCCTCAGACTTCATGCAGGAGCTTTTTGAGCTGGCTCTGCATGTTATGGCTAACGTCCTTTGAAATGGATTTTTACCCATGGTGTCCATGTGAAGGACTTGACATACCAGTGGAAGGTTAGTGTCTAAGGTAGATCTACTGGGATCTCTTCATCCAACAAACTAACTCCATAGAGGGGGAAACTCAGAGAAATGGTGTGAAGATGAGATTTCTAAAAGTCTGAGCTGCCTAAAGGTGAAATAACTATCAGGGAATAGGTTAAAAAGTCCCTAATTATTGAATAAGAACAAATACTATCATGGGTACCACCTGGGAGAGGTGTAGTAGTAAGATCCTAACCATCAGAGTAGATGCCAGGCCAGCTAATTTTGTGTTTCCTGGCAACTGAGAGAGGCACTGATTCTAGAACCTGGGATTCCAGTGCTGTCTCTCCTTTCAGCCTCTGGGGGATGGTTTGGACAGGTTCCATTTGGGGAGGAGAATGGGAGGTGGGTTGGGATGTGATACTCTGGATGGAGATTGGAACAAAATATTTGCCTGATAGAGCTGGAATTAGTATCAGCTAAGTGCTAACTGTGAGTCCTTCATAGGAAAGGGGGACAAAAGGTCCAAAGTTATAAAAAGCCAGGAAACAGTTGATACAGCAAAATATCAATGCTGAGTAATATATAAAGCGTTTTATTTCACACAGAGTTTGGAGGTCCAGAAACGTGGTGCTGATATCCACTCTGCCTGGTGAAGGACCCCCTGTCCACGTAACATCATGGCAGATGGCATTATGGCAGGAGTGTTTGTGAGAGGAGGAATCTCATGGCAAGGCCGGATGCCAGAGAACTTCCAGGATCAGGCCTGCTCTTTTACAACAACACATTCTCCTACACTCTACTCCCTAAGATTGGTATTGATTCTCTCCAAAAGGAGTGTCCCCAGGAACCCAGTTACCTTGTGCTCAAGGCTCTGTCTTCTATTTCACCAGCTCCCAACATTGCCACCATGAGGACTAAGTTTTCAACACAAGAACTCCTGGGGGCACACTCAAACCTGACCCAAACCATAGCAGTGGATAAAAGTGAAGGATTTTGGAAAATGAAGGGAGGAGACTAGGGAATAGGGAAAGAGACACAGAGGCAGGCTATGGCCAGGAACAGATGCAGACAGGGTCTCTGAACACCAGCAGAGGCCCTTGGAAGCCTGGGCCTCACCCGCAGCTGCTATAGACAGCAGACTCTCCCAGGATGCACCCCACCTTGACTCCACAGGGGCATAGGGCCTTTTTGGATCATTTCCTGTCCTGCTTAGCAGTTACTTAAGCACAACCCAGAGGTGATGATCCAGAGGTGAATTTTGCAGGCAACACGTGACATCAGTGGGAGTGGCAGAGGAGCGGGGCCTGGTCCCACTTGTCAGCCTCAGAGCCTCCCTTCCTGGGGATCTTGCTTATCTGACTCACTGGGCTGGGCTCTGTGCTGAGTCTATCCCGTACATCAATGCTGCTGTGGCAGCAAAACTCTGAGATGCTGGCTGCTCCTTGTTTTTGTCTGAATTTTACCGTTGGTAAAGTTGAGATGCTGTGAGGACGAAACAGGTGGTAAAAGCCATCTGGTTACTCAGCGGCGGAGGTGGGCACCAAGCTCAGGTCAGCCTGATGCTGAGGCTGCTGCCCTGACCATGTTGGACCCAGCCCATTCAGACCTCAGGGTGTTGGTGCTGGAAAGGCACTGGAGATTCTCTTTCTTTGACCTGCATTTTTCAAAGAGGAGAGCACTGTGGTCTGCAGAGGGAAATACATGGCTTTTCTCAAAGTCATACATTTGGAGCAAGTATCAGAGCTGGGATTGGAAAGTTGGGTGTCTCTGTCTCTGTCTCTCTGTCTCTGTCCCCCCGCTTTGGGTCCAGAAAGATTCTGGCTCCCTGCCCTGGTTCCATCCATAATAGCTCAGCAAACCTTCACTTCTCCATTTCCTCCATGTACACTGGGGTTCTTAAGCTTGACTTGGGCCCGGGCTCAGGTGGTGTTATTGTCAGGATTAATTATATGGCTGGGGAGAGGGCTGGACCTTTCCTTGGGAAAAAAGGTCTCTTAAACTACACAATTAACATTATTATTTTTAACTGTCTTGATCTATTTGTAACCAGGTCCCCTTGGAATATTAAAAAAATAAACAGAGCAATGATCCAAAATTTAGACTGCAATTCTTCTTGCCATTTCCTGATCAGCATAAAACATATTGGATTTTCTATCTAAGTGCTCATATACCTGGGTAACGGGAGCAATTTGCGACTTAAATTGGAACCTTGCAAATCAATTATCAGGAACTGGAGTGTGCATTTTCTCCTAAGCCCCCCGCCAAAAAAATGAAATTCTACAGAATGACACTCGGCTGCTCACTGAATCCCATCATCAAGCCAGAATTACACTCCAGTAGTGCCTTCACATCTAGGAGAAAAGTGGAAGAAGAAAAAAATTCTGATCTGAAAAGCTGTAAATCTTCTAAGATACATGATCTTATATTTTCAAGATTGAAACAAGCCTTAGGAATTTAAAGAGCTTAGCAAAGCAAAATTTCACTCAAATTCACTCCTTTTTTGAACGAATCATGGAAAGCAAAAATCCCATTTCTTTGCTTGATACTTTATTGCCTGGCTTAGTAGATCTAGAGTCTTGGGATACAGGTGGGGTACTATTCATAATAGAATAGTAGAAAAGGAATTTAAAAGTTTTCGGGTATTGTGGCTCTCAAATCCTGACTGCTCATTGAAATTGTTGGGGATAATTGCAAAAACCATACGTGCCCATATCCTAGCCCCAGTTGATGTGGGTTGGAGTTTAACTCGTGCATGAATTTCTTTTTTTTTTTTTTTTGTGGTACTGGGGATTGAACTCACAACCTCACACTTGCCAGACAGGCACTTAAGCCTCTGAGCCAAACTGCCAGCCCTAGTTTTTTGAGGCAGGGTCGCACTGTGTAGCTCAGGCCGGCCTTGCGCTCGCCTCGTAGCCGAAGCCTGCCTCAAACTCACAGTGCTCCTCCTACCTCAGCCTCCTGAGTGCTAAGATTAAAAGCATGTGCCACCACGCCCGGCATCCTGTGTGATTTTAATGAACCTCAGGTGTTGCTATGTAGTGTGATATGAGGATTAAATGAAATAGATAAGGACAAGTTCCCAGGAAAGGACCTGAAACCTAGATGCTTATGCATGGTATCTTCTCTCCCCTTCCCTCATCTGGTCCCTCCATACCTTCTATATCCCCGTATCCTATATTCCTATTCTCTTCTGTCTCCCCTAAGTTTCTGATGAGCAAATATAAACAAAAACCTTTCCAAATCCATGTGAGTACCTGTTACTTTCTCCTTCGTGTGTGACCTGTACATGTGTGCATATGTGTGGGACTGTCTCCAGAGGCAGGCAGTTGGGTGGCGAAAGGTGCCCATTATTTTTGGCTGAGTGCAGAGTACTTGCCTTGTGCCCATGTGGGTACTTCATTGGCACATTCACTGATTTGGTGCTTAGGTTGTTCGGTCTGTGAGTGCTGTGCTAGGCTGGTGACAGATGGCTGAATAGGGGGAGAGCCTGGAGGCTCACACCTGGAGTGAAGGGAGGAAGGAAGGAAGGGGACTGCAGGTATAAACCCAGCCTGTGGACTGGTGTCCAAGAGCTCCGTGAGGGCATGGTGGGCAGCCCGAGTCCTGTTTGCTGGAGCCAAAGCCGAATACCTGCAGTTAGTTGTCCCGCAAGTGCCTTCTCTTGCTGTCCTCAAGCCCTTGGGTCTTACAGCTACTGCAGTTTGGGTATGTGGGGGGTCAGAGGCTCACACTGGAGACTTCTTTTTTCATGATATTGGGGCCTTGTGTTAAGCTACATCCGCAGCCCTTTTTTAAACATTTTTATTTTTACTTTTTGATTCTAAGACAGTGTTTTGGTAAACTGCTAAATTGTCCAGGCTGAGATTGAATTTGCAATCCTCCTGTCTCAGCCTCTCAGAGCGCCAGTACTACAGGTGTGCTCCACTACTCCTGGCTTGGAAGGTTCTTTTCCAGCATGTGCTTGGGCTCCATCTCTGAGAGGGCAACAAGGATCAGATTGTGAAATGGTCTTGTTTTATCATGGCTATTCTTAAGAGCAGAAGCGCTTGCTTTGCAAGGTTGCCCATTCTTGGATTTAAAACCCTGTTACAGTTGGATATGGTTATTTTCAGGATTGTTTTGAGAATTGCTGTCTCAGATGGGCAGCTACAAGGACCCAAAGAAATGTTACCCAGCACCTTGAAACAGCTGAAGAACTTCTCTGAGAGGTCAGCTGACCTTGAAGCAGCCTTCAAACGCCCTTCTTCCTGTTTCAGCCTAGTGACTCTTCTTGGAATTGCTTTGTTACAACTTTTACACTAAACATATTTCTTTGGTGATTTGCTTGCCTTTGTGGTTAAGGAAAACCTTTGCCTGGACTTTTCTTTGAATTGTGGAGGGCTTGAGAAACCAAGGTACCTTGGAAATCTATCCAAATATGCTTGACTTTTTACTTCACATGAGCTTTAATTGACCATAGAAATAAAAAGTTCTTACCAAAGACGGATATTGGAAAGGCATACATCAATGATTTTATTTCCTTATTACTGTTTGTATTGGAATTAAACTCCTTCAAATGAAGAGTCTGGGCATTGGAGAAAAATTATGGGCCACGTCTGAGATTAACACCCCTAATATGGTACATCTCGAGGCCACGAGAGCTTTCCATCAATACTCTGCCAATAGAAGTCTGTGGCCCTCCAGGGTGAAATTGCCTGGGCCGGGAGAGTAATTTGATCTTGGAGTGACTTTAATCAATGTGCTTCTGTTAGGCAAATATTTTCAATTTTTCAGCAGATTTGTTTGGTGTGTAAATTTCTTTTCTCTGCCAATACGCTGAGCTGGCCCCATTAATTTCCACAGGTGGGATGGGGCTGCTGGCTTCCCTGGGTTACCTTTCAGTGTGTTCTGAACTGGAAGGATGGAATTTCATGAGCCTTTGGAGCCAGCTGCTGAGCACCTGGGGCAACGTTTGCCATGACTCGGGGTGACCACCCTCTAACACTGAGTGCCCCCCACGTTGCTAAGGAAGGCTCAGTTGTCTGAGGTTTATTTTGGATGCATTTTTAATCATAGTGGTTGGCACAGGCAGGAACGACTGAATAAGGAATGAAATAGCTGAGAGTCAAAGATGTTCCATGTGGGGAAACTTTCTGGAATGCACTCTGCCGAAGACTCTGGCAGCAGCAGTGATGATCTGTGCTGGGTCCCTACATCAGGAGCTGGCAAGAGAGAAGATTAAGATTCTGAAGCCTGTGTTTCTTTCTGGGTCACTCAAAAATATTTGGAGCCTCTTTCAAGTTACAGAAACAGATTGCATAAAATTTGCTCAAGGGAAAGCATCAGTATCAATGGATTTTTAGCCGCTCAACTTTTAGCTCTCAGCAGAGTCAGATTCCCTTTGAATGTCTTTTGATTTATATTGGAAAGAGACACGTGAGAAGCCAAATGCATGGAGAGAGCAAGACCCAACACCACTTGTGCACACACACTCCCATGTAGCATGTAGACACAGTCATGCCAGCTGTGCCCTAACTGCTGGGCTCTGTTTAGTCAGCTCCGTCTGTTCCTGTTAATTCTGCTGATGACAGGCGATGTTCCCCCACCTTCAAGCCTCAACTCAAGTGCTGGTCTCGGTCCACCCCAAGTTCTCATTTTTACATTTCTCTTGGAGTGTTTTGCACTGGCTGCCTTGTCCCATTGCCTTTGCTAGCTTTTCTGAACACAGGGACCCTATTGGATTCTTGGCTCCTGGTTCTGTGTCAGGCACATGAATGCAATGAGCTGCACCCATGAACTCTAGCCATGTTGGCCCAGCTGCTAGTCTGCACACTTTGCGTCATTCAAAAATATTTGGAGGGCTTTCAACTGATTGGGTAAAATTTGTTCTAGGGAGAGCATTGTGTAGCAGAGACATCCCATAGGTTGATGACTGATTGGGCACTGTCAGGAAGAAAGCTGTGTTTCCAGTCAGTTGCTATAGAGAATGCTGCAGACCAGGAGGCAAAATGCCTATCTTTCTCAGCAGCAGCAGTTCAATACCTGGGTAGAGAATACTTGCTTCCTGCCAGTGATAACAGCCTCTGCTGTGTGCCAGTTCTGTATCAAGTATGGTGCTCAGTGTTTTCAAGGATGTTTTTGTATTTGATTTTCACAACAAACCAGTGGGGTCGATGGTCAGTGATGAGCAATTGGGTTTTTAGAGGTGAAAAAATTTCTAAAACTGGATCCAGAACTGGTGACTTGAGGAATACCTGGCATTAAAGATCTCACTATCCTGGGTTCTGGCCCAAAAGACCTTACTTGTCCAAAAATTGAGTTGCAAATGATGTGAAAGCTAGAGATAAAATTTAAAGTCTCAGTGAAGGTCTGCCAATTTTTTATATGTGAGATGTGGCTACGGTCTGCGTAGGCTGGAGTTTGTTTCAGCCTAGTTTCTTGTTCACTTTTGTCTTAGTTCTGAGACAAAATACCCAAAGGTAAAGGAGGAAAGCCTTGTTTGGCTCACAATTTGTGGAGGTTTCAGTTCATAGTTGACTAGCTCCAAGGCAGCATGGCCTGGCAGAGGGACATTGCTGAGGAGAAAGAGTTCATGGCAGGCAGAAGGCAGGAGGCAGCAAAGCAGTAAAACAACAAGCAGCAAGTGACAAGCAATAAACAATGACAGCAGCAGCCCTCCTTGTCTCATACTATTAAATCCTAGATCACACCATGAATCAATCTCAGCATCACATCCTTGATCCCAGGATTGCATACTCAAGATTCAACCACCTTCAAAAAGCCTCACCTATTACATCATAAGGCTTTGGGAAGATATCTAGATACAAGCCATCAAGTCATAACCCTTCTTTAATTCTAAATCTTCCACAAATATTAAGTCCAAGTTTCCCCAGACCATAATTTGCATTGTACATACAAATAGGTGTTCAGAGTTTATTTTTTATAATATGCAAGAGAGAAACATAATTTTTCTATTTTTTTTCTTTTTTTAAATATTTTATTAATAATAAAAGACAAGACAGAAGAGAATCCCCCATACTTGCTACATTGCCTGCTATAAAGAGATGCTTGGGTTGCTGCCCAGAGGCCTGGCCAAATCTACAAAACAAAAGTTGGTTGATGTTCCTTGGTTGCTATTAATCCAGCCAGACCTCCGAAACAGCAGGTTGCTTACGGGGTGGGGGGTGGGGGGTGGGGGTTAGTGTTTGTCCCGGAGGGGCCCTACTCATTCTCCTCCAAGGTCCTGGGTTCAGGACCTCAGAGGGCAGTCCATATTGCTTCCTGATCCGTGCCTGCACCACGCGGGCCGGGCGGGGGTCCCGCGGGGGGTCCTACTCGTTCTCCTCCAAGGTCCTGATATCAGGACCCCAGAGGGCAGTCCATATTGCTTCCTGATCCATGCCTGTGCTGCGCGGGCTGGGCAGGGGTCCCAGAGGGGCCCTACTCGTTCTCCTCCAAGGTCCTGGGGTCAGGACCTCAGAGGGCAGTCCATATTGCTTCCTGATCCGTGCCTGCACTGCGCGGGCCGCTAATTTTTCTATTTTTCCTAAGCTTATGTTTTCCTGGTTAAAAATTCTTGCATGGTTTTGATGCTGTAGAAAAATGAACCATTTCTGATATGACAGGCATAGTGATGGATTAGTGTTTTGTCTCTAAAATCCAGAATAAAAACTCTCATTGCTTCTGATGTCCAAATGACCAAAGTGGTGCTGGTGCCAGGGGTATGGCTCAGTGGCACAGCACCTGCCTGGCAATCACAAGGGCTTGAGTTAAAAAAAAAACCCAAAAAATGAAAAAAAAACAAAGTGGTGCTTGTATGTCTGTGAGTGATTGATCAATATTGACAAACTATGGATAAATATTCCTGAGGCATAAATGATAAAGCACACAATAGTAGCTCTAGAAAGTTTGCCTAATGAAGGGTGTAATTCACTGTATGAAGCAACAAACACACGGGCAGTCACAGGCAATGCATGGAGAACTCTCCTCTTACCAGTAGCTGTGGAGATCTTGTTTAGCAAAGTAGGACATCTTGTCAGAAAGTGTGCACCTCCAGAAACCTCCAGGGTTGGAACTCTTGGATAGGAGAATGATGGAGAACACACATGTGATTTCTTCTCCTCCTTAATTTCTACTGGGGAGAAAAGTAGAACCTGCCTCCATACTGTAAGGGGGCACCTGCACCCTGGAAATGAGTGATTTCTGCCGGATCGCTGCTCCTGGGTTGAGGAGAAGATCTCTGTGCCTCCCCTCATGGGAGGAGAAAGCTTGCTTGGGGAGCAGTGGAAGGGGGTCTCAATGAAACTCTGTTTATACAGACCCATACTCTCACACTGGCATGCCCAAATGGAAGCAGGTTTCAACAAAAATGTAGCTTTTACTTTCAAGATTAGTACCCAAACTGACTTGGCTACAGAATGTAATCTGAATGACGTGCATTGTGAGGGATCATGGTCAGGACTCTGTGGACACAAGAATAATGAACGGTGAGTGAATTGCTGCCTCAGACAACAGACATTTACCTGTAAGACTTGTTGGCAGCTCACGATACTTGAGGCTGTTTAGAAACATGGCTACCAAGAATGAGCACACAGAAGAAACCATCCAAATCCATCCTGCAGTGTATGTCTTCATCTAGCACTTGCTCCCATCCCATTGTGTGTGTCCATCTCTTCCCTGACTGTGACAAGGGCTTTGGGGTGACACAGATACTTCCTGCAAGCATCAGTAGATGCATGTAGCCTAGTTTCAATCCATATGGTTTCTAAAAAGTTGTACTAAATGATTCCTTAGCAAAAATAGGAGAGTTATTTGTACACATGGCTCATGCCACATTATTTTACCAACTAGTTTATACCAATATACTTAACTATGAAAATGCCCTAATATGATTTCCATTATTTTGTACTTTGACTCACTTCCTGGGACTCTTCCTATGTTTGACTGCAGGATGTGTGTTTAATTTCTGGAGTTAGTATGGTATTCTCAGGATGCATGTTGTGGGCAGGGGTAGTGCTCTGCGCAGGAGGCTGGGATCCATTTTTATAATTTTGTTTTATGGGCTTTCACATCCCAGAATCAGCACATGACCTCAGGCTTCTGGAGTCCACTCTGTGCAACAAATGCCTGAGAACTGATGTGTTGCTTTCACCCTTCCCTTAACCTTGCTTGACCAGAGGATCCAGCTCCCTGACCCTGGGAGGCACTCATAGTCACTCTGCAAGAGTCTTTCCTCTTACCACTGACTTCCTGCTGCTGCTTTTCTCAATTCTGAAACACGGTTGGCCCCAAAGGATGCAGGGAGGGAATTAAAAACTGACGTCCTCTTCTTTGGTGGGGCGAGTGCCTAGGCAGACAGTACGGTGGACAGAGCCTTTGGAGGGCTCCTCTTGATCCCACCTTGACCTCCTGGAGCTTCTCCAGGCACTGCAGGCCCCAAGACTTGGAGCCACTGGGAGGCAAGCTCCTTTCAGTGCTGGCTGTGGAGGATAACGCTTGCTTGGCTGACCCCTATGGAGAGTAGTTCTTCCAGACAACAAGAAGATGGCGTGGCCTGAGTGATTCTTGGTTGCCATCCAAAATGTGAACAAGCTTTTTCTGGAATACAAGGATGAAGTTCCTTGCTCTGATAACTGTTTGTTCTCGAACTTCTTTGCAGCATCCACCTGCTGATTTTCAAAGAGCAAAGAATACTGTCTTGGTTATGTTCCTTGTTACTGAGACAAAATACCCAACACCCAAAGTTAAAGGAAGGAAAGCTTATGTCAGATCACAGTTTTTAGAGGTTTCAGTCCAGTTGGCTGGTCTCAAAGCAGGGCAGTATGGCAGAGGGGGATCACAGAGGAGAAATAGCTCACAGGGTGGCAGGGCAGACAGAAGGCAGCGACAAGCAGCAGCAAGCCTGACTTTCCTCTGTCCCTTTGTATTCTGTCCAGGCTGGAAGCCTACTGATTGGTGCTGCCAACACCCAGAGTGGGGCTTCCATTGTCTACACTTTGAATCCTAGCATCACACCTTGCATGCACATTCACACAACCCAGTCCAGCCACCTTTGAAACTCTCCCACCTATGACCACATGACACTTTGGAGGGGACATAAGTCTTAACAAATATTAAACCCTATTCACAGTATTCCCCTTTCTGTTAATTTGGGCTAGAAAGATATGATCAGAAGCCTTTATGTTACACAGAATTAATTTCAAATGCCCATGCTGGAGAAGCAAAGACTTTCTTCCTTTATAAATTTAAGAAAGGGAAGAAAACACTACTGAACATATACAAAAATCTCACTTGCAAGTAAGGTAGTAATATTTAGGAGTTACAATGAGCAAATATCCATACGGTGAGGTTTTAGTCCATTCAGGCTGCTATAACAAAATACCTCAGACTGAGTGCCTTATAAACAACAGAAATTTATTTCTCACAGTTCTGCAGCTGCAAGTACAAGAGCTGGTGCCAGCCTGGGCAAGTTTGGCTGACTGCCATCTCCTTGGGACATTAATGATGATTTTCCCATCTATCCTCACACAATGAAGGGAGGAACTCTGGTCCCTCTAATCCCTTACAAAAACACTAATCCTATTCACAAAGAGTTCACCCTCATAACCTAAACCACCCCAGGGCCCCCACTTCCTAATTTTAGCAGATGAGTTTTGAGGGGACCCTAACATTTCAAAGACTGTGAATTCTTCCTGAAAAATGTGAACATTTTTTGGCTTTTCCAGGGGTATAACCATAGTGAGAATAAGAAGCATGTATTTTCCACGATGTGAGCAATGAAGTTTATGAGACACAGAAGTCTGAACAACTATTATTAATGTGGTTATAAAACTGTTCAAACATCAAACTTCATCTTTAAAGGGTACATACAGCATGTTAAAAATATACATCTAAGATCCCAGATTATTAAAACTAAAGTTGGAAAATTATGAAAACAAAGGAGAAAAATAAAAGGCTAAACACCATTGTTCACAGGTAGGGTTTATTAATACCATTTAATGTTTGACATTGACAACTACAGAAAAAGGAGTTCAAGTATACCTTTAAATCAAACCACTTGTATAATGAATGGGCATAACTCTAAGCCAGTGGATTGGAGAAAACATCAATTTATCATACATAGAATGCAGAAAAGAAAAAAAAAGAACCTTAAAAAAGTGAAAGCATAAGAAAACATAATATAGCCAGAAAAATCTAATGAAGGTGTATTCTACTTTAGAGACATCTAAAAATTAAGTTAAAAGTGAAATAAATAACAGATATGAAAAATAAAAACCACAGATGAACAAGACATAATTTGGGGCGAAAAAGCATTAAATGGAACCAACTAAAGCAGCAGTGACAAACCTTTTGGAGATCGAATAGCCAAACTACAACCCAAAATCCACTTATTTGTCCCGAAGTGCCAATGCTGCAGTTAAACCCGAATACTGAGGTTTTAGTTTAGAAAAAACAAAAACAAAAACAAAAACAAAAAAACAACAAAAAAAACCCTCATATATTCACACTGTTTGTCTTAAAAGAAAAATAACAGGCAGGCCACAGGCTTGCCACCACTGAACTAAAGTGTATAAATCGTCACACACATTCAGTAATGCTGCAGGTTGTACCACTTTTCTTACTTTTGCTCGGCCTGCACGCACTTTGCAGAGCCTGTTCTTTTTCAACTTTAATAAAAGTTTGTTGCTGTTTAGGCTTGTGTGGACCAACTTTTTGTTCAAGACAGAAAGAACCGAGAAGGAGACTCCAGCATCCCATTTTCCTGGAGGGAAGCAACAGACCTGTGCCCCGTCTGGCCTGCTGTTTAGTTCTGTGGCCTGGGGTAGCGGATGTTAGCTTAATGAGCAGTGTATTCTGGTGCATGAGGGAATCTGATAGGCAGATTTTTCCTGCTGCCTTCATTGGCCTTCGCGACACTCAGTGTTATCACAGGAGAAACAACTGTCTCAGTGCTCCGTGTGCTAGTAGGTATCAGTATCAACACGGAGTGGACCCGTGGGGTTGAATCTAAGTATGCAAATGATCTGGCCTCGCCGGCCAGTGTTACTCAGCTGGAAGCCCTGATTCTCAGCAGGTTGTAACCCACCTGCCCAGATTTTCTGTGACTTTATTACAGAAGCTCGGCCCTCCTCCTTTTCCTCCGCTGTGGCTGTGGGGCTCTGGCTGTGAGAAGGAGCTACGCCATGGGCATTTCTGACCAGAGTACCATGGACTTCCCATTTGACTTTCCCCTTCATGAAGAGGCTGAGACCAGGAAACACTTTGCCTTGGGACCAGGAGCTTCACAAAGTCCAGGTCAATGGTACGGGCAGATGCACCCCAAGGCTCACAGGAAGGTGCAAACCCGAGGGCGAGGATTCCTGGGAAGGCCGGGTCACAGGGTGCTTGAAGAAACTGCCACCTGGGCAATTATGTCCTCCCTGAAACTAAAATCTACACCTTTGGTTTCTTAAAACAATGGAATCAAAATACAAATTCTGGAGCTTTAAAGTCTAACAACTGAACGTTTGCCTGTGGGGTCCCCAGATTTGCCCTCACTGCGCTGCTTCTCTCTCCCTCTGAGGAGTCAGAACAGAAGACCAGTGCAAAACAAAGGTAATTTTATGGTAGGGATTGCAAGACCAAGCAGTAAAGAGCCTCTCCAGGGGAGTGGCGGGGCCCAGAGCTGGAACCCTGCTGAATCTGGGGCTGTGGTTCTGTGTTCTGGGGCAGGGGCCCGTCTCCACCTCTCTGAGGGTCAACCCGTGACTGATTGGATACTGGGCTTGTTGCTAGGGGGCCAGGTTCAGTGGACTAATAGAATTTTGAGGAGAGAAATAACCTACTTAACGAGGGGCTTAGGTGAGACAGTGTAGCTACACAGAAGCGGGTGTCAAACCACAGGCAGTCAACTTGGCAGCTTGCTGTAGTGCAGAGGCTCTTCCCATTCCACCTCTTAAAGGGACCTGGTTCCCCCGTCTAACCCTACCTACAGTTGAGAGAGGCAACATATGCTATAGTAGCCATCTTGGATTTACTGTTGTCTTGTTTTGAAGTCCTTTATTGCATTCATTGTTTTATTTTTATTGGTTCTATTCTGTTCTATGTTGCTTTTTACTATGTCTGAAAGTATCTGCAGCTATTTTGAAGACAACAAGAGGCATTATGGTAACCATTGTTGATTTTGTACTGTTTTGAAGTCCTGTGTCACTTACACTATTTTGTTTTGATTGGTTTTATTCTGTTTTATTTTGCTTGGTTTTATTCTCTTTAAAATAAAATAAAAAATTAGCCGGGTGTGGTGGCGCACGCCTTTAATCCCAGCACTCAGGAGGCTGAGGGAGGAGGAGCACTGTGAGTTCCAGGCTGGCTTGGGCTACAATGCAAGTGCAAGGCTGGCCTGGGCTACGTAGTGCAACCATGCCTCAAAAAACTAGGACTGGGAGTTTGGCTCAGTGGCTTAAGCACCTGTCTGGCAGGTGTAAAGTTATGAGTTCGATCCCCGGTGCTGCAAAAAACAAACAAACAAACAAACAAAAAACAGAAACATAAACAAAGCTTAAGGGAACCTGAAGGACACCATCAAATATAGAATCATGTGTTCTATGGAAATTCTAGAGGGACAGGATGGAAAGGAGCAGAAAGAATGCATGAAAAGAGTAGCTGAAACTTTCTCAAACTTGACGAAAGAGATGAAGTTACAGATCTAAGAAGCTCAGTAAATTCCAGATAGAATAGGCACTAACAGACCCATAAGTACATAATGAATAATGATGTGTTTCTGACAATGACCACCTAATGGGGGTGAGGGGAGCACAGAACTTGTAAGAGCAGAGATTTAGTTATGTTATTGAGGCTAAGTTGGAGTCAATTCAAACCACAGGGCTATAAATTTTGAATGTTAACTGTAATCTTCAGTTCAATCAATGAGAAAATGACTAAAAAAGTAGAATTAGACAAACAAAAAGAGAAATGGAGGAAATCATGAAAATGTAAGACACAGAAAATAGTGAAAAGACAGAAGTGAGCCAGGGATGTAGCTCAGTGGCACAACGTCTGCCTGGCAAGTGTGAGGTCCTGAATTTGATTCCCAGTACCAAACAAACAAACAAACAGAAGTAAACCCTAACTAGCAATTACTTTAAGTATAAGTGGGTTATATTCATTAAAATACAGAACATGGGAGAACACATAAAAGACATGATTCATCTATATGTGCTCTACATGAGCTGCACTTTAGACCTGAAAAGACACATAGATAAAAAGATATTTCCATTCATGCAAATAGTAAGCAAGTGAGTGGCTGGGGCTACTATACTAAAATCACACAAAATAACTAGAGATTGAACCCAGAGTCTTTGAAATGAGCTGTATCTTCAGCCTTTCCCATATTAAAAATTTTTTTTTCATTTTAAAACAAGACCTTGCTAAGTTGCCAGGTTGTCTGGAGTGGACTCAAACTTGCAATCTTCTTGCCTCAGCCTCCCACAGTGCCACCACACCCAGCTCAGAGGAAGTAGACTTTAAATAAAAACCATTGTACAAGTCAAGTGCATCTGTGGAAGAATTGCTTTCCTGGTTTGGTAATGTTTGATTTTTTTAAAAATTGAAGTACAATTACATACATCAAAATGCAAAATTCAATGAATTTTGCCAAATGTGTTTGATATCCACATAAACAATCAAGATACAAAAGATTCCATCTTCCTATCCCAGGTTATCTCGCCTTGTGCCTTGCCTCCTTATTCTTTGTTGTGAGGGTCCATCTTGTGTATTAGAGGCTGGACACATCATCCTTGAGCTGCCCACTAGATGCTATTTGTATGACAATCAAAATGTCTCCAGACATTGCTACACTTTTCCTTGGGGATGAAAATTCCCCTCAGCTGAGAACCAGTGCCATTGAATATTTCCATCAATTAATCCACCTTCCTCCCAGCAGTAAGTACTCTTTTGATTTGTATCTTTATGGCCCAGCTTTGCCAGTTCCTGAATGAAGGCACACAGTCTGCACCCTTCTGTGACTGCACCCTTTGTGACGGTCTTTTATGCACAACATAATGTCCATGAGCTCACACTTTCCTGCTGTGAGTTTCATTATATCAGTATATCATGGCCTGTTACCCATTCTCCTATGGATGGATATATTTCCAGTGTTTGGCTAGTGCATGCAGAGCAGATGTGGACATTCTTGTAGAACTCTTTTTGTAAACATATGGTTTCATTTCCCTTGGGCCAATACCCAAGACATATGGTAGATGAATGTCTGATTCTGTAAAAACTTGCCAAACTGTTTCCAAAGTGGTCATATCATTTTACACTCCCACCAGCCACGCGTGAGCTATGCAGGTGCTCCACCATTTCCTCCAATATTTGGTGTCATCTGTCTTTAATTTTAACCATTGCAGTAGGCACATAAATGTCACCTCATTATGGTTCTAATTTGCATTTCCCTAATGATTATGTGTTTATTTCAAAGACATATATTGAAAAAGGGCTTACTGCTAGCATATAAAAAGAGTTCCTTGAAATCAATAATAGAAAACAAACCAAAGTAAATTCACATAATACTTGAATAGACTATTCATAAAAGAAGGTGATACAAATGTCCCATTTTCATTTTTGTATGTTTTCTTGATTCACAGTCAACCCAATACTTTTTTTTTTTTAATTTTATTTAAGCGAAGAAAAACAAAACAAACAAAAACTACAGCAACAACAACAAAAAAACGACATATATAGTAAAAACAACAAGCAAAAGAGACAAGCAAACAACTAGCATAAATACACAACATTGCAGGTTTACAAAACCGGAAGATAGAAGCTTGACAATGGTTGCAATTTGCGCATCGT
>RJWM01033872.1:0-20210 GCA_004363535.1 Dasyprocta punctata
ACTTATTACATATTCAACAAAGGTATCTGAGCAGCTGTCAAAGTCAGACAGATTATGCAGAGGTGAACAAATCATATAAGATTGCCAAACTCATGGACCTTACAGCAAAATGAAGGATAAAGATTACAATTATAAAATATAATAACTTTATGAAATACCAAAACAATCTGCCATTTGAGAATGACAGGAAGTGCTCATTGCAAAATGAGAAATCAGGAAGGATTGAATGAGATATTGACACAAAGATAAGATCTAGAATAAGGGCAAGAACAGCCAAAATAAAAATATGAAGAGGTGGAAGATGAATATTCAAACTAGAAATTCACTGATACTGAAGAAGCTTTGCATACTGAAAAACCTCAGACAAGGTCAGTGTGGTCAGAGAATTATGAGCAATAGACAAGAATACGAATTTCAGAAAGCAGATGACAAAAAAGTCTCTTACATCATCTGCATGTGTTTATGCTTTATTTTTAGTGTGATGGGATACAAGTCTAAACCAGAAACAGTTGTAATCTGATTTACATTTTTAAATAATACTCTGAGATCCAGGTGGAGAGTAGATTAGAAGATAAGCAAGAACAAGAACATAAAAAAACTTACTAGGAGATTATTAAAGTGTTTTGTGAAAAAAGGTGGCAGATCAAACTAGAATGGTATTAGCTGATACACAAAACAAGCCCTGTAAATAAAAGCTATGGATGATTTTATTAACATTGTTAAAATGAATAAAGGGAAAAAAGTAGAAAAACATGCCAGAAAAAAAGTGCTCATAGATCTTTTAATATGAATTTCTACTAGGAAATTAAATCAACCTACCAACTCCCTCTCCCAATATCTTCTCTCTCTCTCTCTCTCTCTCTCTCTGTGTGTGTGTGTGTGTGTGTGTGTGTGTGTGTGTGTGTGTACAGAAGAGTGAACCTGCATAAGGGAGATATTTTTTAAAATGGTATATGTAGGCCGGGCATTGTGGCGCACACCTTTAATCCCAGCACTCGGGAGGCTGAGGTAGAAGGAGCGTTGTGAATTCGAGGCTGGCTTGAACTACAACGCGAGCACAAGGCTGGCCTGAGCTACATAGTGCGACCCTGCCTCAAAAAACCAAGGCCGGGAGTTTGGCTCAATGTCTTAAGCGCCTGTCTGGCAGGTGTGAAATTGTGAGTTCAATCCCTGGTGCCGAAAAAAAAAAAAAAAAAAAAAAAAAAAAAAAAAAAAAAAAAAAAAAAAAAAAAAAAAAAAAAAGATGTATAACTTAAGAATTTTGAGTGAATTTCATCTTCTACACCAGACAAGTACTTAATAAAGATAATCACTGGTTTCTATCATTAAAGCACAAAGACACTTCAATAGTATTGGAAAGATCAATACAGACAATAAAAATGAAAGAATCTTGTAGTAAACCCAAGAACTGAAATAGAATGTGATTCTTTGAGGAAAAGTGAAGTAGGTAAATATGACTACACTATGAGATTTAAAACAGTAGGTACCAGATATGTAAAATAAAGATGTTTTAGACATAAGGAGTCTTATACTACATGCTGATGAGGCTGGTGTTGACAGTTACAGTGAGTCAGTGAAGAATGTTTAGCACTAGAACAACATGGCTACTTTGCATACTTTAAAACTCATGCTTCCAAAAGTGTACTTTTAAGGGAAACTACTTACAAGTCTTTTGTAATAATCTAGGATAGAGAAAATAAATCCTTAGTAAGAGGTCATAGTGAATATAGGGGAAAGAGAATGGAAATTAAAATATTTTAAGCAGTGAAATCAGTGCTACTGGATGGTCGATTTTTCATAACAAATGAAGAGATAAATATTCTGTCACTATAACAAAGTACCAGAGAAAAGGAACTTATGTAGAGAAAAGGTTTACCAGTGACTTAAAGTTTTATGGGTTCCAGACCAAGATCAGACACACTTATTTTGTGGGCCTCTGGAGGACATGCCAGATGGCAATCACAGTGAGCCCACATGGTAAAGCAGGCTGCTTAGCTCATGACCAAGAAGAAAACTAGACAGAGGAAAAAGGACAGGGCTTCAAAAATCCATTTTGAAGGCATCTCTCCGATGACCTAAGGATCTCCTACTAGTCCCCATCTTCTACCAATTCTACCACCTCCCCATATCTGCCAACGCCTCAGGACCAAACTTTTAATTCATAGAACCTCAGAGGACAAGCAACATCCAAACTAAAAAGTGAGTGGATGAGTGAACAGAAATCAAAGGCAAAGGTCAAGGTTGAGCTCAAATGACTAAGTGGAAGGTAACATTTTGTTTGCTTTTGTTGAAAGAAAGAAAAGAAAAGAAAAGATCTGGGAAGGGCATGATACTGAATTTATTTGAGAAATTACCTGTGGGCTATCCCAATGAAAAAAAGAAAAGCCAGTAAATTATTGGACAGAGAAATGTTAAAATAAAAATAAAAACTTTGACAATATGTTGATAATTACACATGATAGTCTAAGCCAATATATTAAATGAGACTCGTTAAGAGAAGAATCTTCCATGAAGTATGAGAATAACCAGGAAAGACAAGTAGTACTTAAAAGGCAAGAGATTAGGGAATGTCCAGCCAGCTGGACATGTGGGTGTGACTCATCAATCATGGAAATCCAGGACACCGAGTCAGAAACATAGTTCCAAGCTCTGCAACTGAGAGCAATCGGGAAATTCTGTCTTCAATTCTTCTGGTACAAAATCAAGCACGTTTTTGATAGGCCTAGATGTTACACTAGCTTGAGGAGTAGATCATACAAAAGTTGGTAGCCATTAATCTCATGACCACTATGTTTTCTCTCTTTTAGTGGTCTGCTGTCACCCTTCAAAGAATACTTCTCTTCATACCTTTAATAAATTTAAAACCTCACTACGTTTTGTACATTTCTTGTCCAATTCCTTGTTCATGGTAACTAAGAACCTGACAGTAGACTAGGACCCCACCACAACTGAGATCCTAGTAACATTTTCAATAAATAAAGTAAGCAAACAGATATTTAGAAAAACTAGTTTTTGATTTTTACATCTTTCTTATTTTATTTATTTGTCAATAAATAAGATATTTGAGGATATGATACATTCATTCTGAAGGAAGAGAGGGAAAGTGTTTTTGTTATTTTTCTTGTTGAAAAAAAATACCTGAGACCAAATTAAAGGAGGAAAGGTTTATTTAGCTCAAAGTTTGTAGAGGATTCAGTTCACAGATCATAGTTGCCTGGCTCTAAAACAGGGTGAAATGGTAGAGGAGCATCACAGAAGAGAAGCAGTTCATGGCTAGCAGTAGGCAGCAAAGTAGCAAAGAAGCAACAAGTGACCACAGCAGCCCTCTTTCTGTCCTTTATATTATATGCAGGCTACATACACCTAGGAAAGGCAGCACTCACACCCAGGGTGGGCCTTGCCATTATCTACACTCAGAATTATGCCAAACTAATCAGTGAATTGATCTAGTAATCACACATCCTCAATCTCAGCACCACACACTCTAGATTCAGCCACCTCTGAAAAGTCCCACCCATGATTGCATGAGGCTTTGGGGATACATCTAGACACAACCCATATGAGAAAGGTTGAAGATAAAATCAAACTCAGAAATTATTTGAATGAGGAAGTTAAGAGGAGAAGAAATGCAAATTCTGGGAGTTTCCTTTGTTAAGAGAAGAAACTTTTCTTCTTCTCAATTGTAGAGAAGCAGGGAAATGATACAGGGTGGTGTGAAGCCGACTTCTGAAAGAGGAGTGTGATTTTTTTTAACTGAGTATTTGGCCAATATTTTTCAGATGCCTATTCATTCCCGGACATTTTGGGAATACAAAGGTGAACACAGTCAGATCTGCCTCCGTTGCTCAAGATGCTCAAGGTTTGTAGCAGATATGACAGCTTTTATTCAAATAACCATGTATATATTAACATGAAGTAGAGACGAGCTACACTAAGTAGAGCAGTACACTTTTCTAAAGGAGTGCATAACATACCTACTCTCTGACATCTGGGAAGACTTCTCAGAGGAGGGTATGATTTAATCAATCCTAGAAGAGTAAATAGAGTTAACTGGAAAGCATTAAATGCCAGTTAGGTTAGTGACCTTTTGGACAGTAAGGTGCTTCAAAATGCTGAGAGACTTTGATCCTTAAATTCCGTACATCTTATAAACTCACTTTGACCAAGTAAGTGAGTGGATGCTTAAATTGCCCAACATCACTGCCCCTCCTAAAATTTTATCTTTACCTCTGTGCCTCCACCTCCCAGATTGCTCAAAGAACTTAGACATGGAGAGAGGAATACAGGAGAGTCTTAAAGGGAAATTAGGTAGGAGAATATCAAATTTTAATTTCCAATAAAATACCCTGCTAGAGGACCAAACTACTGCACATATTAGTCATATAAGTTCTGCACATACCAATTTTTGGGTTATCTTCAATTACCACTCCAACAAATAAGCCTCCACATTGACAAGAGTATAAAATACAAAGATCTTAAATATTAAAAAAATCCACACAATATTACTTATTAATGTCTTGCTTCCTAAAACAATCCATTTCCCTGAACTTCTCTGTTGACAAAACACACCCCACTAAAGACAGAATTACAAAGTGTATAGAGAGCTGAGGTATTCAATTAGTTATCTTTTTTCCAGCAAATATTTTCATGATTCTCCATGTCCTTATACAAGTTCTGAAATTTACATGAGCAAGTTTGTCTTTGTTCTTCACCTATGAGATTTTTCTCAATGAAAATATGCTTTCTGCAGCAGAATTTCAAATCCTGGCTGTCGCCCAGGAAATAACTAATCAAGATAATTCCAATATTTGATTTACTATAGTTATCACAAAGGAGGAATGTGTATTGCTAATAATCAGCAATTAACCACATGTTTTAGGCCAAGAGGGGACTATTACTCACTCTGAGAGATTTGAACTTTAAATTATCTATATTTTATTCACTCACTTTAGCAAGTTATTTTTTGAAAAAATGTCTATCATATATTCATGTATGTGTAAGTACGTTCCCTTCTCTTTGTTAAGGGAAATATGAGAAAGTCCAAAACTAACATTGCTTGAATTCTACCACCACTTGCTACTGAGCCCAAATCTGATTCTAAATCAGTTTGATTGGAGGGATTTTCTAATTGGAATAAGAGGACTCAAACTTGAATTTAGGGATTCAGTCCCAAATTTGACTTAGAAATATCACAAGTCAACAAGATTTTTGGACCCATATTTGTGCTATGTTCATGTTTTATAAATACTTTAAATGCTATAATCTTTGATGAAATGAAATTATTTTATTGGTGTATGTTTGTGGTACATGATTCATATATTCACCATGGGCTATTGTTCTATACACATTTCACATATTGATCATTTTTACTTTTTCTCCCTTCCCTCCTATCTCCCTACAACCTCTTCCCATCTTCACAGTCTAACTTGATAAATTTTCAAAACAGATAAACATTGTATTATAATCTCAATGTGAGCTAAAACCTCAATAAAGCTGACAAATAAATCATCAAAGTCATACCATTAAAGAAAACTCCCCCCCCAAAAAAAACAATAAAAATTACAATTGTCTTAAAATGAATTAAGTGGCCTTGAGAAGCTGTGAGTTTTCTGTCAAGGAAAGCATTTGAATGATGGCCAAATAGTTACAAATAGGAATGTTGTAGAGGGTATCATGTATTATTTGAAGCATTGTTTACAGTATGACTTCTAAGGCTACTTTTAATACTCAAAGGCTAGGTTGTGAGTTCAATCCCCGGTGCCGCAAAAAAATAAATAAATAAATAAATAAATAATACTCAAAGGCTATAATTTGAAAAGTAATGGATGAAGCATGCTATTTATGAGTAATGAGGCCACATGAAATCATCAGTATACATTGTAAAAAGGCAGCATATTATTCAAGGTTCTTTTAGACAAGCAACAGCTAAACTTCTACATAACTGAAAGTAGTTATTTGGTGGTCCATAGATTGGAATCTGGAGAAACAACCTTGAAAAAATGGGAGGAAATCAAAGAAGTCTAGATAACAACAAATAAAATCAAGTTCAGGCTGAAGGATTAGTCTGCTAAGAATATTGTTTTGGTATTATGGCCATCTATGCTACTGAACACAACTGTCATTAAATACTTAAAACCAAGAGCATGTGCCAATCTTATTGTTGGTGCACATCTTGCAGGATGCTAGGAAATTCATGAATAAAATCTGCTTCTTCCTGTTCTCATTACTGTCCAGGGTTTAAAAGTTGAATAGAACATCAGACTAGCAAAACCAGAATCAAGTACTTATACCCTACTACTTTGCTTCACTTCAGCAAACCTAATGAGGATAAGGTTCTTACTTCTGACCAAGACACAAAAACACAGTCCTTTTAAAAATGGGAAGAGTTAAGATTCTAACCAGTCAAATCAAAGAAAAATATCTACTCCAATGCCTTTACTGAGTGATTTAATATTCAAATCTTGTGGCTTTTTAATGTTGATGAATTGTTGATCCATGGGAACAACAGAGGAATTCTGTAGTTTTTACACATTTTGTTTTAATTGCAAATGTTCTTATTCTCCATCTCCTAGAGCACTACTTTAGTTTCTCAGTAGAATGCACAAGATAATGACTATTCATTGCTGATTCTATACTTTTATTTTTTCTGACTAGAATAAAGTGATCAATTTTAAGGAAATGGATGCCTCTCCCTAATTCATGGTTTCCAATTATAGGTTTCCTGGGAAATGCCAGAACTGCTTGTGGCCTGTTGTTAATGATCTAAGACTGCCTACTCTGCTAAATGTTAACTATGGAATGAGAACGTGATGCTATCTGTAGTAAAGCTCACTAATCAAAATAATTATACCCACTCTGCACATTTCACATGCCTTCACTTAAGTAGGATCAAGTACTACTTAGTAAAAACCTTTGTGGAAAGCTACATTCTCAAGAGGCTCTCACTCCACACTGAATGGGCTCAGAGTCTCTTGCAGGGAGAATATACAGGTGTGAAGGTCCCTATATTTCAAGGCTGAGGTATAATAGCACTGCAGAACTACTTTTTCTCCTGTATGTAGAATTATGTACATACAACAGAGACTGGCATGCATGCCTGATTCATGGGCGTCTTACTGAAAAAACAAAGAATATGATTCAAGTCATATAGAGTTACTCACTCATACAACAACATTCATACTTTTACCCAATTATTGAAACAATCTTTATCCCTAAGGAGAAGCAAGTCATTATCAGAAGTGAAAGCAGAAAGTTGTATTCGTGATTGGAAGAGTAAGTTTTACTCAGAATGTAGAGCTTTCAGTCAGTGATATTGTCTTCATTTTTTCTCCTATCAGAGCTTAAGAACTTTCCTGGCATTCTCTTTACCCCGGTGCTAAGGTTATTACAATGGTTTATACTGTTTTCCTCAACAACTAGCATGTATCATTCCACATCTTGCAGAAACATCAACTGCCATAAATATTACATTCCAGTATGGGAAAGACAAACAAATAGGACAAGTAAACATTTTTAACCTATCAATTTCACCATAATTTAACAGAGAAAATCATAAACAGAAGAATAGAATGGAATGTCACATATCACTGGATATTGTCATTCATAGTTTTAAACTACAGGATATTTGAAATTTGAAAAGCACTGTATGAGGTGGGGGAAAGAAACCATGACAAGGATATGGACAAGAATGGGCTGACTTCACTAAAAAATCAATAAAGCCTAGCTAGTGTCTTCTTGTTAAACATCAAAAAAGACTACATCATAGATGTAATATTTTTTCACCACATAAGACATGACTTATTCAGGTCACAGTTTTAAAGATCAGCTGATGGTTTGTATCTATATGTATACTCAGGTTCTTTGAGAAGCAAGATTGAATTAATTGCTCCAGGATTTTTAGGAGAAAATCCTTAAGAAAAATTGCAGTTGAAGCCAGAATGGGTAGGAGAGTAGTCCAACCACAATGCAGGTCTAACTGACAGTGAAAGAAGGAAAAAGTGGAAGGAAGGACCTTAGAATGTGTACTCTTGGAAGGCTCTTGGTTGGCCCTGGAGCTAGTTGTTCTGTCCCAATACATGTCTGCCTTATCAACCCTGCCATAATCAGTAATTGTGGAAGCAGCTCTAGGAATGGGCATGAATTTAACACCACAGAGGCTGGAGCTTTCCTTTAAATATAACTCCTGGGTTTCACCCACAGAATGAGATTTTTCAAAGTCATTAAAAATGGTCAAAGGTAAAACTTCTGAGGATGCTCCTTACATAATGAAGTTCAAATGGAGAAACTGGCAGGAATGTTATAGTTTTGTTGATGTTTCTCCATTATTACCTCCTATCTGTAACTGGATTCAGCTCACTTTCACCTTTCTTTCACCTACCTACTCCTAAACTGTCTGCAACACACACATCTATTGAAATTGTTTATTTGCAGTTTTTTTCAACCATCTCCTCACTAAAGGCAGGGTTATCTTTCTTAAACATGAATGTACTGCAGTGAACTCTTCCTTAAGGTTTTTTAATTTTGCCCCTATCCCTTGACATAGTCTTCCATGGACTTCTGTGGCCAGTGTTGTCTTAATTCTATACATGTCTAAGTATGCCTTCTAGACCTTTTCCATTCAATCCTTTCACTTCTCCCCAACTTGAGACAGTCACCTCCTTATTGTCCTCAATCTATATATCTCTAATCAGAGTGTTATTTTCCAAGTCTACCTCTGGAATATTCCTGTGTATGTTTGAACATGTTTTTTACAGAATTTGATATGTATCTCTCCCAGTACTTTCTGGGACATTATGATGAAGCTTTTGAAATCAGTTTAATTCAGATATGCCCCAATCTAATAACTTATCTCCTACTTTCTTACTTTAGGTAGTGATATCTTTTATGAGTCAGGTTTTAATACATGGAACCATTGTTTACTCATAAATCCTGAGGCTAAATTAAATAACTTCAATGACCCTAAATGTTAATCAAGAAGTAAGTGAAGCAATATTTTTACTTTTATATACAAAAGCTTATAAATTTCCGATTACAATGTCAATAATTATAAATGAAATAGCTACATATAAAGTAGGAAATTTGAGAAATACATCATGTATGCTATTAAGTTGTTCTCAATCATTTTTTTTTTTTTTTTTTTTTTTTGCGGCACCGGGGATCGAACTTACAGCCTCGCACCTTCCAGACAGGCGCTTAAGCTGCTGAGCCAAACTCCCGGCCTTGGTTTTTTGAGGCAGGGTCACACTATGTAGCTCAGGCTGGCCTTGCGCTCACATTGTAGCCCAAGCCGGCCTCTAACTCACAACGCTCCGCCTACCTCAGCCTCCCCTGTGCTGGGATTAAAGGCGTGCGCCACCATGCTCGGCTTGTTCTCAATCTTTTAACATGCAAAATTACTCTTAGTGAATAAGATTGTAAACTAATGTTTCTACACCTACCTGTGTATATCCTACCTGGTACAAACCCAGAAAATAATTTGGTCAATAATTCTCTCTTAGTACTTTTCTGTCATTGCAGGGACAAAATACCTGATGCCCAAAATTAAGAAAGGAAAGGTTTGTTTAGTTCACAGTTTGTGGAGGTTTCAGTCCATAATCAGATGGTTCCAAGATAGGGTGGCATGGCAGAAGGGCAACAGTCCATGATGTAAGACACAAATTCAACAAGAGAAAAAGGGGGAGAGGAGAGAGAGCAAGCCTCTTTCCTTCCCTTATTGCCATGTTCAGCACAGCTCTTGAAGCTCCTGAGAGGAAGGATGGTGGAAGGATGGAGAAATAAAGATGTCAAACCTGAGGTCAGGTGGAGCCCTCTCTCAAGATGAGAGGAAAGGAACTGTTCAACCACCACAGCATGTTTATTTATACATTCTGTAGGTTGATGTCAGGTGACACCCCTCTGCCTAGCAACCTGTTGATTTGGATAGCCTCAGGTTTTGTGTTTTCTGGACTGAAGCAGCTTATTCATGTAGCTCACCCCAGGCACTCTTTGTTCTCAAACCAGCATTGCTCCAACCCTGTACATGTAATTGATCCCCACTTCAGCCACTTCCCACACTTTGTAATGTACGTAGGCTACCCAGCCTAGGGTGGTGTCACACTCACACCCATAATCCCAGCATTGGACCATAAATCAATCACCAACTCTGGAAGCCTGCCTCTATGACTGCATGAGTCTTTGGGGGCAATGTCTAGACAACAAACCATAACACATACTGAATAAACATTTTTCATAAAATGTTCTGTTAAAATGATATAGCTAATATCTTCATGAAACAATATGTGCATGTGTTTGCTTTTCAACATAATTGTGGAATAAATGTGGTTTATGTAAATCTTTATACAGAGTCATGTATGTTTTCATTTTGTAAGTTTCTAAAGGGAATTAATACTGTGATTTTGTTTTCTACAATGCTGTAAAGAAACAACATAAAAACTATTTGAGAATATCTATAACAAAGAATTAGCAGTTATTAAAATTTTCAGTAATCTTAGTATTTTATAGGTAAAATCAGGTTGTATCTGTTATTTTAACTTCATTTTTTATAGTTATTGAAATAAATTGAACACTTTTAATGTTCTACTTTGGTGTTTGTAGATCCAGAAGTTCAACTGTTAGTTACTCCTCTCTTCTCTGTCTATAATCTTTCTCATGGTGGTCTCATTCAAACTTGTGACTCTCAATAACATCTATACCTCAATTAACTCACAAAATTATATTTCTAATTCAACTGTCTTCCCTCAGTCACTTCCACCACAATCTCATACAGATGATCAATAAATATCTCAAGTTTAACATGTCCAAAACTGAACTCCCAAACTTTCTTCCAAATCTGTTTCTCTCACAGCTTCCATCTCCATTGATGACAACTCCATTTCTCCACATAGCCTGAAAGCCTTAGAGTTGAAACTGTAGTAGAAAACCTGTGTAAGTGGCCACCAGTTTATTTTGTTCTTTCCTGTAGTCATTTTCTTTTCCTATTTATCTTTCAGTTCTCACTAAACTGATACTTCCTTCAAAATAAATTCTATTTAATACTTTATTCAGGATAAATTCTACTCAAAACTTTATTCAAAATAAACTATATTCAAAATAAACTCACTTAGATAAGGACATGGCTATTAGAAAGGACAAAAAGGAGCCAGTTATGTAGTAACTGAGTTATGTAGTAACTGAGTGATACCTGTGGATATATTTTAAAAAGGAAATTAATCAATCATTTTAATAGCTAAAAAACAAACTTTCCTGAAATTCCATATCAAAAGTCACATCCAACTGCAGTATCAAATTTAGAGTCTAGAGTTTTGTGACCTGTGTGTTGTCCTCTTGGTTCAGAGACCTACAAGCAATCTCTCCAAAGTTTTATGCAACTGAAACATAGCATGTGATGTAGCACAGTAGAACATTGTCTGTAGAAAGAAAAAAGAGTAAGAAGCAAAACCAGTCCTCAATGAAATAACATGTGCCTAAACAAAAGGGGCACCTGGAACACTTGTTTAATGAAATTTTAGAATAGCTATGGACAAGGGGCTGCTATTTTCCAGCCCATAAATGGCAATTTACAGATGTCCCTTCACATGATAGAAAGGCCAAACAGATATTTTTAGATATTAGTTCTCTCTCAGATGGCAATTAATTAAATTGATAGTGATTCACATTTGTTTAGGTTGTATGGTTTCTGACTTTTCTCTATCATTCACGTGAAACATCAACCTTGCTTATGTTTGTTTTGAACAGCCTTGTGGATATTATACATATCATAAAATATAAGAAAAAATAAGATTAAAAACACTTATTATCCACACCCCATTAGAAGTCTAGGGATAATTTGTGCATGTTATTTGAATTAGGGCCCAAATTAATTAACCAAATTATTCATAAATTATAATGCTGTCTATTGTATCTGCAGAGTATTGCTACCTGAAAATAATCACACACCAGACAAGATAACTCACAATAAATCCACACAGACATGTATAAGTAAATAGGACTACGAAAAAAGTAGATCTCTTTTCTTATATGTCTCCCAGAGAGGTTGGCTTGGATTTACCTTAAGGGTTTTGCCTCTTCCCTTCAGTTTAATGTGTACATAACCATAGTTCTGTATGACTCTACTTATGCCAACTAAGCAAGTTAATTTAAGGAGTTATTGGAATCCAGGCGTCATGATTATAAAAAATTATTTGGCAAAATTAGTTTTATATTTGTACAAGTCATTATTTTCTGGTTATCATTTTCCACTGATAGATGGGACAGAAAATTTTGAAACAGTTTAAACTTTGAAATGGATGATCTAGAAACGGTCTCATATTACACCTATCATTTAGGGTTTTTTCTCTGTTAGCTATTAATTTTATGCTTCTGCAATGTTATGGCCAGGTTGTACCCCAAAATTTCCTAAGTTGAATTCCTAACCCCCACTACCCTAGAAATAGACTTCAAAGAGATAAATAAGGTAAAATGAGATTAAACGGATGGCCACTAATCACATACAGTTAGGGTCCTTTAAAGAACTAGAGATTAGTATACTAATGGACACAGCACTAGAAACCATGGGAAGAAGATAAGCCAAAGAGAGATGCTTCAGGAGAACTCATACTTAAAGTACTTTGATCTCAGGTTTCTTGATTCCAGAATTATGAGAAACTACATTTCTATTATTTAAGCTACTCAAACTCTGACATTTTATTGCGGCAGTCCTAGAAAGCAATTATAAGCAAATACCAAATTCTGATGTTCAAAAAATTGAATTTGGTTGATAGTGAGATATCTGAGTAGCACAAATAAAAATGCTTTGCTAAAATGAATTACCATAAAACATCACTGATAGGTATTCAATAGATAAGGCAAAAACTTTTGTTTTCTTCCCTTATAGTAATTCTGTCTTCTGTACTTCTAGAGTTTCAATCATCTTCACAAATCTGAAGTATCTCCTTTTAGCCAGGAGTAAGCACATGTATCAATTCTGATCAATGAGATCAAAGAACAAGTTTACTTGTATATTTACAGGAAGTGCTCTTTTTCCTTCTAAAAGGAAAGCAGGTTCTGCTGGCAGGAGCATTTTGTTCTTTACTCTTCTTTCTTTCTACTGGACTAGAATATGAATGCAATATCTGGATGTAGATAAACCATTTCAAGAACATAAAAATGAATATAATATGAAAAGAATTTTAAGGCAGGAATTTTAAAAGATCATGGAGCTTTCCTGTGTGATCTTGAAATAACTGCTTCCAGCATTCTCATAGCTTAAGAAAAATTAACATTATTTAGTTAAGCTGTTATAATTCAAACTAACCAAAAAGGCTGACAAGAAGAAAACACTGTAATAAACAATAAAACACAATTTCTGATCACCTATATTGGTTGTGGAATTTAGTACTGAATTGAATCTCTATTTTAAAAAAAGGATTAACATCATAGTGAGAAATTCTATATAACCCAGAAATTATGAACTGACTTTCTATCATTGAGTCACACAAAGATGCAATGTCAGAGATGTAAACTCAAATGTATATGCACAAATGACTGAACATGAACATGCATTGTATGAAGTGCTATGGAAGCAAAATCCTCATTAAAAGAAAATCATGATGGCATGCATTCCATTGGCAATGCCATTTTACTCATAACTACATAAGCAATGCATTTTCAAACACAGGCAAATACAAACCTAATGAAGATGTCACATTTCAAGTGTTGAAAGTACTTATATTAACTAGTTAACATAAAAAATTAACTCCCCACAAGTTATAGCAAATTTCCATTCAGCTTTTATTCAGCATTGTTGAAAATTAAATATATATGTGTGTTACAGTTTATACATTGTGTCAACTTGAGAAGTCTAGAAGCTTAAGTAAGGCAGCAGCTCTACATCCTGGGGTATAGAGCACAAGCAGTTACCTCCTCATTGTGTCAATTTGAGAAGGTCAGAAGTTTAGCTGAGAGACTCAGCAGGGAGCCAGGGGTCTTACTTTGTAAACATCCTCATCCTGTGCAAAGGAAAGCAAGGATGTTTGTGAAGCTACACCCACCCTGGCGGGGGGGTGTCCTGTGTACTATATAAGGGAGGAGAAGAGGCTTGCTCCCCCCCACTTTTACTCTGGCTGCTTTTGCTTGGCTGTTGCCTTTAAGTGTTGTTCCTGTGTCATGCCACCCTGCCTTGGAGCCAGCTGATTGTGGACTGAAACCTCCAAAAACTATAAGCTAAATAAACCTTTCCTTCCCTAATTTTGGGTATCAGGTATTTTGTCTCAGCAATGAGCGAAAAGTAACTAAGACAATGTGCTATGCATATGTGTGCTAATGTAAAATGATAAACTATACATGAATCTGTATGTACATCTTTATGTTAAAAAAGGAGTAAATTGTGTTGAAAGTAAAGGAAAATGCATTCATCTGGGTATACAATATTTGATGTATTGTATTTTAGTCTATTTAAATATTTTAGATAGTTATAATATAAAAATAATTTTTAAGGAAGTATTTTCTAAATATCTGAAGAAAAATAAATTAACTGAGGGAGATTTTTAATAACTTTGTTGTATAACCACACACTGAAGAAAATTCCAAGTGACCATGAGACACTACTTTAAATATTCCTACTGGAATATTTTTGAAGCAAAATAAAATGTAAATTAAAACTTGAAATTGCTTTCAGTAATTATATTGTTGGTGTTAATGTCAGTACTATACTGAGTTTGTTTAGGGTGTACTGTGCAATAATGTAAATGCATAATTATTTCAGTAATATTGAAATACCAATGAAGCAAGATTAACAAGTGAAGCAAAACCTACATTCCCGAGGTGGAATTAATTGAATAAATTACTTGAAATATTAATTAAATGAGTATATTCTTATGATGCATTACATCATTATAAGTAAATATTTCTTAAGTCTAAACATGAAAAAACCTAGAAGGAAAACCTAACATGTGAGCAATAAATAATACTCCTGCTCAAATTTAGTCTCTAACAACAACATACCATGAAAAGGAAGATAAGCCTGAAAAAAGTTATGATACTACATAGCAAGGAAACACTATCCATGTATTGTCAAAAAGACAAAGGAGACAATTTAAAGAGGATTAGACTGAACAAAGCTCAAATAATTTAAACATAAATAAAGAAAATTACTGTAATATATTTTGAATATGTCAAATACCAATGTCATCTGTACCAGTTATGATTCACCCAATAAGTAGATTTAATATAATGCAATCATTCCTTGTTTAATGGTCCCATTTTTTAACAACTATTTGGACTTATGACTTATCAATGGGTACTATGACCCATTGTTTTTGTACAGTCTGGCATATCTTGTTTATGTAGCTTAAGTGTCTTTTTTGTACAGCATACCTTGTTTATACAGTACTGTAATTTTTGCTGATTGTACTGTATGGCATAGTACTGTAGTTTTATGATTTGCTATACATTACACTACCACATGTAAAAATTATGCTAATAAAAGTAAAGTCATCAGGTTGGAGTTTCCTCTGACATTTCTTTGTTCTGAATATTGTAAAGTACATCCTATATACAATTCCTCATGTAGTGACCAATTCATTTAATGACCTAGTCATAGGAACAGAATTTGATAATTAAATGAAAAATATCTATATAAAATTTATATATTATGATATACAAAAGATTTATGAAAAGCTTACAATGGCTTTCTGCAGAGTCAGAAATAAAAGAATGCAAAACTGCCATCTGTATGCTCAAATGTCAGGTCCAATTGAAAATCAAAGATCTGGAGCTCACTGCAGAGAGTAGTATGGGTCCATATCAGAAATTCAAAGGGTTTGCACTAGAGGGCTAAAGAATCTGCACTGGAAGCCTGAAGAAACAGTAGTAAAACATCCACAGTAGCAAGTCAGAGGCTGCTTTTCAAAGCGAGAGTAGTTGTCTGCAGATGATGGCAGAGCCTTGCTCCAAAATCATAAAGGCTTCCATTGTGAGTCATCTATAGGGGTCTGCCAGAGACTCCAAACAGCATGCCTGTTGCTGACATCTCAAATATCTTATCCTTATCTACTGAGTCAAATGGCCTAGTGGCAAAACAGTCTGCACAACAACCCAAAGCTTTCAACCTTCTCTTATTCTGGGCCCCACTCAAAATAAGCAGCTTTTCAAGTGACTTGGTAAATGCACTGAAGTATAACACCCCTAAGTGAGGAATGTGTTGCCTCCAAAATCCAAATAGACCCACTATTCATCATGACATTTTTGGTTATAGGAGGAGCCACATGTAATAACTTATCCTTCAGCCTAGCAGGAGTATCTTGGCGTGTCCTATACAAATGGATTTCTAGAAATTTCACTGATGTAAATGGGCCTTTCAATTGGATTTATTTACCATCTGCCAGGATGCAGATGCTTTCCCAAGTCCAGAGTGGTTGCTAGCTCTTGCTTACTTGGTTCAGTCAACATAATATCATCACTACTATATGTCACTGTGATATACTGTGGAAGAGAGACAATCATGTTCCCTGTGAATTAAGTTGTAGCACAGGACTGGAATGTTAATATAACCTTGAGGTAGGAGAGGGAAGTTGTACTGTTGGCTTTGCCAGCTGAAAGAAAGTTGTGTCTGGTGGGCATTGTTGACAAGTGTGAAGAAGAAGGCATTTGCCAAATCAGTAGTTACACACCAGGTACAAAGAGATGTGTTAATCTGGTCAACCAAGGAAACCGCATCTGGTATAGAAGTTGCATTTGGAGTCACCTCTTAAACACACCATAATCTACCATCATTCTCCATGACTCATCCATCTTCTAAACAGGCCATATGGACTTACATGGGGATGTAGTACAAACCACCACCATGCACCTTTCAAGTACTTAGTATTAGCACTAATTTCTGTAATCCCTTCAGGGATGCAGTATCAATTTCATTTTTACTGTTTTCTCAGGTAGAATGAACTCTATTGGCTTCCATTTGACCTTTCCAACTATTATGGCCCTCACACTTCAGGTTAGAGAACCAATGTGAGGATTTTAATAGGCTATATATATATATATATATATATATATATATATATACAGTTAGTTAGTTATAGTTCATGGTCCTGTGGTCCCACCAAGTCTCATGTAATGATGACATTGACATGGCTGAGTCTAGTGTTTGTGATTGGTTTTTTGCCTGGTGCTTGGATTGATGGTGTGAGTATAGCACCCACCCAGGCATTGAGCCAATATACAGTGTAAGGGCAGGAAGAAGGCATGTTTTCTCTGTCTCTTGCTGGTTTGCCTTGCTATTGTAGCTGCCATGAATGGCTGCCCTGCCATACCACCCTGCCTTGCAGCCAGATGAATATGGACTGAAACCTCCAAGGACTGTAAGAAATAAACCTTTCCTTCCCCAATTTTGGGTATCAGGTGTTTTGTCTCAGTAATGAGAAAAAAGTAATCAAGACAGAATTTGGTGCCAGTGGAGTGGGGTCTTTGCTGTGACTAAACCTGACCATGTGGCTCAAGAGTCTTTGGAAATGGCTTGTGGGAAAAATTTGGAAAGATTTGGAGATGATGCCTGAAAGAGTGGTGCTCAAACAGTTTAGGCTGTTCTGCATGGGAGATTCTGGTCAGAGCTCAGAAAACCAGAAGGCTGATAGAAAGCCTGCCAGTAAAGACCAAGGCTTGGGAGGTTTCTGCTGGGAAGAAGAACTGCATTGGTTGTTGGACTCCACACCGAGTGTTAAGGCTTGGCAGAAATTTTGTCTGCATTTTGTTCATGCCCAGACACTTTGCCTGAGACTGAGATTAAGGGCAATGGACTGATTAACCTGGCAAAGGAAATTTCAAGGCAGTCGAATGATGAGGCAGTGACATGGCTATTGGGGGCTTTTAGTCAGATTTATGTGGTGAATCAAGAGCAAAGAGCCCAGCACCATGATTTAAAACATTGTGAGATTGACCAAAAAGCTGTGGATTGTAAAGATAGTGCTGAGACCTTGATTGCTGAGAAGGAACAAAGGAATAGAAAAGGTGGTCTGGGGTCATCCAAGGAAGCAGCAGATCTCCACCTTTTGCAGCCTCAAAACTGCAAAAGTGCAAGAGTTTGCTCAGAGGAAAAAGCCACAGAGTGCCATGTTCCAAAGTGGTGATAGAGGCCACATGAGAGTCCAAAATGACAGGAGCCACACCAGATTCCAGAATGTCAGTGGCATAAAAAATCTGTTTCTCACAATCAGGTTCAGGGAGCTCAGTGATACAGGCACTCGAGCCCTACAGCCAAGAGAGAGGAAAGTCTGGCTACTGCTACAGCTGGAAATGGGCTTTGGTGGCATCCACACAGTGCTGGTTTTAGGTGCAAGGAAAATGCATAAAGTCTGAGGCTAAGGCAGCTTCCACCCCAGCTTCAGAGGGCAATATGTAAAGATATAAGGATGAAGCCAAGAGTGTAGTGGAGAACTCAGAAGTTTGAAAAAGATCATCCAAGGAAAGCTGCAAAAATTGAGCAGAATGGGCCTAAAACAGCAGCTGTGGGGGTTAAAACCCCTTGAAGTGCTGTGGGGGTGGAATCACTCAAATACTTTGGAGCTCACAATTTGTCACAGATTATTTCAGATGCTGAACCTGCAACTATAGGACTTAATGTTTGCCCTGCTGGATTTTGGACTTGCCTATGTTCCAATACTTTGTATTCCACTATTTGTATCTTTTGGAATGCTAATGTTTATCTTGTTCTTTACATGTTGGAAGTGTTTAACTTTGTTTGCATTTGTACAGGGGTTTCAGTTAAGAGTTTGCCATAGATCTCAGAGGAGACTTGGGACTTGAACTTTTCAGCAATGCTGAAACTGTTAGGACTTTGGAAACTCTTGGAAAAGTAGTAAATATATTTTGTATAAAGGATATACATGAGTCCTTGGGGGGCCAAGGGTGGAATGTTATGGTTTATGGCCCTGTGGCCCCACCAAGACTCCTGCAATCATGGCATGGACATGGCTGAGTCTAGTGTTTGTGATTGGTTTGTTGTCTGGTGCTAGGATTGATACTGTGAGTGTAGCACCTGCCCAGGGGTGGAGCCAATATACAGTGTAAGGGCAGAAAGAAGGTATGTTTTCTCTCTCTCTTGCTGGTTTGCCTTGCTGCTGCGGCAGACCTCAACAGCTGCCCTGCCATGCCATCCTGTCTTGCAGCCAACTGAATATGTACTGAAACCTCCAAGAATTGTAAGAAATAAACCTTTCCTTCTCTAATTTTTTTATTTAACCAGAAAAAAAGACATATATACCAAAGAAAAAAACAAAACAGACAAACAAAAGACTAGAGTAAATGCACAACAGTAACATTACAGGTTTAAAAAACAGGATGATAGAAACTTGACAATGGTTGCAATATTGCATATCATTATCTTTAAAATGGTTGTTTACATTAACAGATATAGACATGTAAAATTGATCTAATCATATCAGTATTAATTGTTCTTTCTCAATAATGAATACATTCAGCAGTGTGTTCATTTTACTTATCTTACATATACATATATACAGATTTATATCTTTTCCTTTTCCCTTCCCCCTTTCCCCCTTTTCCCTTCCCAGTTACTTTTGCTCCTCGAGCTGTTTTTTACCCTTCCATAGTATTTATTATAGATTTTGGATCATATATACTTTTTCCATTTCTTACACTAGGGAGACAACATGGTACTTACACATGTGGGTTTGATTTATTTCACTTAAGAGTATGGTCTCAAGTCGTGACCATTTACTTATAAAAGTCTCAATGCAATCTTTCTTAATAGCTGAGTAGTACTCCATTGTATAAAAATACCACATCTTTTTTATCCAGTCTTTGATGGATGGGCACTTGGGTTGTTTCCAAGATCTGGCTATTACAAATTGGGTTACTATAAACATGGGTGCACAGATATCACTGTGGTATGATGTTTTTAATTCTTCTGGGAAAATGCCCAGGAAAGGGATAGCTGGGTTGAATGAGATCTCTAATCCTAGCTTCTTGACGAATGTCCACACTGACTTCCACAGTAGCTGCACCAGTCTACACTCCCACCAACAGTGTCGAGAAGAGTTCCTTTTTCCCCACAGGCCCTCCAGCATTTGTTGGTGCTTGATTTTTTAAACTTGGCCATTCTTTCTGGAGTGAGATGGAATCTCAGTGTTGTTTTAATTTGCATTTCCCAAATGACCATTGATGTTGAACATTTTTTTACATATTTATTTGCCATTTGTATTTCTTTCTCTGAGAAGTGT
>RJWM01033873.1:0-20197 GCA_004363535.1 Dasyprocta punctata
TAAAAAAAAGAAAAATAAATAAGCAAGTTTGTTACTGTTTGTGTCTACCTGTCCTCTCAAAGTGTTAGGCTATCACAAAGATTTCTTTCTGAGGTAGATAAATCTAGAGTGTGTGATTTGTAGTGCAATGCTGAGATTAGTTGTGGGTGATGGCTGCATAAGTCCACTTATTGCATCTGCACAGCCCTATCCCAGTAGACTGAATACGATATAAGGAATAGAAAGAGGCTTGTCCTGTGCTCCCATGTTGTTTTTGCTGTCTTTCACTACCATGAACTGCTGCTTCTCTTCTGTGTGCCACCCTTGCTTTGGAGGCAGCCAGTTATGGACTGAAATCTCTACAAACTGTGAGCTAAATAAACTTTTCTTCCTTAAACTTTTGGTGTTGAGTATTTTGTCTCAGCAATGAGAAAAGTAACTAAAACAGAATTTGGTACCAGAAGTGGGGTCATTGCTGTGACCATACCTGACTATGTGGTGTAGGAGTCTGTGAGAATATTCTGGAAATGTTCAGAGATGCTACCTAAAAAAATAGAGTTGGAACATCTTGAGTTGTACTGTATGGAGATTCTGGTCAAGACTTAGAAGACAAGGAACCCTGTAAAAACCAGACTCAGGAGGTTTCTACTGGGAAGGACAACAATGCCTGCTGAACTTCAGATGATGTGTGCTATGTCTTGGCAGAAAGTTTGCATTTTTTCATTTCTGGGGACTTTGCCTGAGACTAAGATTAAGGGTGGTGCACTAATTGATGTGACAGAAGAAATTTCAAAGCTGTCTAAACTTGAAGCGGTGGCATAGATATTGTTGGTGGCATTTAGCCAGATCTGTGTTAAGAATCAAGAGCAAAGAACCAAGAAAAATATTTTAAAACATTGTGAGTTTGACCAAAAAGGAAGTTCTAGTAAAGCTGTGGACTTCTAAGATAGAGCAGAGGAGATTTTGACTGCTTAGAAGGAACAGGGGAATAGAAAAGATGGCCTGGGAGCATCACAAGAAGCAGCAGAGCTCCACCCTCTACAGCCACAAAATTGGAAAACTAAAAGACTTTACTTTGAGAAGAAAGCCTTAGAGTACCATATTCCAGAATGATGGCAGACTAAAGAATGTGTTCCTCAGTAATGGATTCAGAGTGCTCAACAATGCTGGCACTCAACCTCTACACACAAGAAAGAAGGAAGCCTGACTACTGTTTCAGCTAGCAGCAGACCTTGGCATTATCCACATGGATCTAGTTTTAGGTGCATGCATAATGGAAGAGTTGTTGGGTTAGAAAGACTGTTACTGAGATTGTGGAAGGCCTGAGAAGCCCGGCAGTATGCCCTGGACAGGGGTATATGTGAAGCTATAAGTGTCAAGCCAGAGGTACAGTGTAGATCCCAGAATTTTGGAGAAGCCAAGAACATGGATTGTCTGAGGAAAACTGCAAGTCAGGAACAGAGCTGGCCCAACAGAGAAGTCATAGGAGCTATGACCACTGGATTTACCATAGGGGTGAAGCCACCTAAGTCATTTAGAGTTTACATGTTGGCACAAATTGCCTTGGATACTGCATTTGGAACTACAGGACTTAATGTTTGCTCTCCTGGATTTTAGACTTGCTTTGGTCCCATTCCTTTGTATCCCCATTTGTAACTTTTGTAATGGAAATTTCTATCTTGTGCCGTTGCATGTTGGAAGTGTTGAACTTCCTTTTCATTTGTACAGGGCTCACAGCTAAGAGTTTGCTTTAAATCTTAGAGGAGACTGTAAACTTGGACTTTTCAACAATGCTGAAACTGCTAGGACTTTGGCAACTCTTGGAGATGGACTAAATTTGTTTTGTATAAAGGTATGTGCATGAGTCTTTGAGGGGCAAAATGTTATGTTTTATGCTAGATAGCCCTCCAAAGCCACATGCATTCATAGTTTGTTTTCAGAGGTAGCTAAATCTAGTGTGTGATTGATTTGTAGTGCAATGCTGGGATTAAAGGTGCTGGGATTAAGGGTGGGTAATTGCCGGATCAGTCCATTGATTGGATTGTCACCACCCTAATTCTGATAGACTGGACACAGTAAAAAGGATAGGAAAAGTCTTGTCTTGCACTCTCTTGTTGCTTTTCCTGTCGTTCACCACCGTGAACTGTTGCCTCTCTGCCATTTGCCACCCTGCCTTTGAGTGAGCCGATTATGGACTGAAACCTCTACAAACTGTGAGGTAAATAAACTTTTCATCCTTTAACTTTTGGTGTTGGGTATTTCGTCCCAGCAAAGAGAACAGTAACTAAGGCAAGATTTAACTCTAAATGTGCAATTAAGAATTCCAAAAGACTAGAAGTTCAAGGAGGTACCCTGGTTATTTAGGCTTATCTGCCATCATACACTAGAAAAAGAAGCAAGAGATTTTAGGCCTTCAAGTGATGGCCAGGAGCGGGGAGGAAATGTTCAGTGAATAAGAGACAGTCCTATTATGCAGCTAAGATTTTCTTAGGTGATAAGAGTGGTCTTGAGAAGTAGCATTTTGGTATTGAACATCTTTACCAAAGGACATTGCCTTTAGAAATATTATTTTCCTTTAAAAAGATGGAAATTATACTTTTTTGACAGGGGCGTGAACAGCTTTTTTGTATCTTCTGGTTTTCAATTGCCTTTAGCTCAAAATAATCTATTTGATAAACGTGTTAAGGAATGGTATATTATGTTAGTATTTCTCAATAGAATTACTGGATTAAGCGACATCTTTTAAGTAAATGTTTTGTTGATCAAAATAGATAACACAGGTAAACGTCATCCTTGCCAAAATTATGTCTTAGTGGGGCCTATTTCTCTCAGTGTATCATACTAACTTTTCAAGAACACCTGCTACAAAGAATTAGTCTAGACTAGAATTTCAAGGAAATAGCTAGTGATTCTCAGTATAGGTAAACTCAGAAAAGTATGGTAGTCTTATTAGATTACTACTTTAGAATTTCAGGAAGCCCTACTTTGGGGCTATCTTTCCACCTTTCTCTTTATGTTATAATAACTCATGTTCAGTCTATTTAGTTATATCCTTTCTTCTTTCTGGAATGCTTCTAATATTGCTTCCTAGTACTCATGACCTTTATGGAATCACTACTCTTTGATTGTGAGTTAGGCTAGTGACTCATTTGTAATGATCAAATATGGCAAATGTTATGGAATGTCACATTCAAAGTTAGGTTATAAGGAGACTGTAGCTTCCTTCTTGTAGAACATCTCTTGATATCTAGCCAGTTACCATAGGGTAAAGTGCCCTTCAGAGTAGCTTCTACAGCAAGGAACTCAGGAAGGCCTCAACCCAGTACCCAGTCAGTAACTGAGTCCTACAGTACAATGGTATATGAACCACTGAATGTGCCCAGAAAAATATGAATGATCATGGAAGTAGATATCCCCTAGAGCCAAGCCTTCAAAAGAGATCTCAGCCTCAACCTTTTTTGCAAACTTATGAGAAACTTCAAGGAAGATATCCCCAACTAAATCACCGAATTTGTAACTCATAGAAATCACAACAAAATGCTTATTGTTTAAGCTACTGCGTTTAGAAATAAAAGTAAAAATTTATTATACAGCAATAGATAATACATATACTAAGGTAGAGTCTTTGTATGAATTATCTTATTCTCCCCAATAACTTGATAAATATTACTCCCCAGAACAGCTACATGATCTCACATCATAAGTTCCCTATCTTAACCCTATCATAAGTTCCCTATCTTATATCAGATGCTCAATAAAATTTGTCATATCAATCCTATAAATAATGACAATCAAATCAAATGAATGTTAGCAATGCACTTGCAAACATTTTGAAAGTCTTCTGTATATATCTATTTTTTAAAATTTTTAAATTTTTATTAGTGCATGTTTTCATTATGTTGTAATTACATTCCTTTTGGGAAGTTGGTACATGTACATAACATATCTTGATTATTTTATCATATTTCCCTCCCTTCCTTTCCTTCTTCTTCCATCTCTTGATCCCCTTCCAATTTACCAATGATCTATCTCTCTATTTCCTATTATCTGCCTTTTATTTTGGTCTGTATTTTTATTTTGAGTTATCATACAAGAGAAACTATGTGATGTTTAAACTGCGTATCTGATTTATTTCATTTAATATACTAGTCTCCATTTTTCTACCAAAAATACAAGTTTATCTTCCTTATGGGAGAGTAGTACTCCACTATGTCTAAATACATTTTATTTATCTATTCTTCTATTGATGGGAATAAAGTCTGCTTTCAAGATATAGTGATTAATCCGCTGGAAGATAAAGTGGGTAAGACTCTTGAAGACATGGGCATAGGAAAACACTTTCTGAACAGTATACCAATGGCTTAAGAAATAGTCCCAAGGATCAACAAATGGGATCATATCAAATTAAAACCTTTTTCTGCACAGCAAAGGAAGCAACAGAATAAAGAGACAACCTACAGAATGATTAAAACTATTTGCTAACTATTCCTCTAACAGAGAGAAATTTAGAATACATACAGAACTCAAAAAATTAGATCCCCAAAAATAAAAGACCCAATCAAAAATTGGCCACTGAAATGAATAAATAGTCCTTAGAAGAAGTACAAATATCTAATAAACACATAAAAAATGTTCACTATCTCTGACCATTAGACAAATGCAACAGTGAGATTCTGTCTCATCTCAGACAGAATGACTATTACCAAGAAATCAAATAATTACAAATGCTAGTGAGGCTGGAGCGGAAAAGAAATCATTTTATAGGTATGTTTTAATCATCATAGCATCTTTATTGAAGTAGGTTCAGTTATCATATCTATTTTACAAGTGAGGCCACTGAAGTCTAGAGATTTTAAGAAACTTTCCCAGGCTTGTTCAGTTTCTAAATGTAAGAGTCAGTAAGTGATAATCTGGCTCCAAAAGTCATACTTTCAACCATCATACTTTTCTACCACCATGTGAATTGATGAGTACTTTCCCAGTGAAAGAAAGAATCATTAACCACGTATATCATGCGAACTGACATACTTAATGCTCATTCCTTCTATTTTTCTTTGATATATGGCAAGCAGTACTTAGAAACACTAAAGCTTTGCTGTTCAAATTATTTTTTGAATGAATTGTTTTAAAATACTTGGCCTCACACAAAGAATAAGAGGTAAGTCAAGGGATTCTAAATTCAAATCACAATTTTTATATTCTAGTGAAAGAAAAATTCTGAAAATATGAGCTTCTAGTCCCTCTCTTGTTATTGACCTTTTCTTATCAAAAATATCTACATCTTTTTCAAATAAAATACATGCTCTTTGTTGTAATTCCTAAAGCATGAAGATAAAATTTATTTCCTTAATAGTTTTCTCAGGTCCTCTCATGTAATATTGATTTATTCCTCTTCTATTTGTAACGCAGTATAAGCCAATCGGGTTTCCTATTGTTTCCTTCCTAAAACTGTGCACCTGCATCATCGATCATGCCAAGAAGAGGTGGTGCAACTTTGGAATGAAAACCAAGAACATGCTATGAAAACAGAGACCAGACAGCTTAGAAGATTGATTCTAAATTATAGACCTGCTTACTGATTTGCAACCACTCAAATTTTTGCAGGTTGAAAGCTGATTAGTGAGCAGAGGACGAACCACAGGCTTGGCCTCATGACCTAGAGGAGGGCAATTTGCACAGTTTGTGGTGCCCTTGCCTGCAACAGACTATAATTCAAAATCTTTCAAACTAAAAGATGTTAGTAGTGCTGTTCCCAAGTTTCTTCATCTTTAAAATGGGAATAAAGACATTCATAGTGTTAGAATTTTTCTAAGTGTGAAGACAAATAAATATGTGTATTTGGAAGCTTTCTTAATGGTTAATTAATATAGAGTGTATCGTTAACTTAGTATGATTTTATTTAGAATGATAATACTTTTAATTTTACTGCTATATCAACTCATTCCTCTGTATGCTTCTTAAAATATAATTAATTTTCAATTTATAAGAGGTTTTTAAGAATAGTACAAAAATATTTATCCTTCACTGAGTCACAATTATTTACATGTGGTGAATCTAATTTCTTTAATCATGTTGTGGCTGCTCTGTGTACACTTCAAGCATACTTTCTTTCTTCATTATTTGAGAGTACCTTATCTCAATCATTTGTCAATACATGACAGATTTTGGCCATTTATCCTAAAAACATTAATATATGTTTTATAGCAACAAGGACATTTTTTACCTTACTGTGATTTGCTGATCAAAATTAGTAAACTTAATGTTGATAAAATACTCTTGCCTAACTTGCTCTAATCTACTGCCACATTCTAATTTTGACAATTTTCTTTTATAGCTTCTTTCTACAACAATGCATGCTTTCTTTTAAAGGGGGAGTATCGACCGTTTCAAAATACTTTGGTCTTTGATGATCTTGGCACTTTTTGATCCAAGCTAATTCTGAAGACTTTGCTTTGATTTATCTGATCTATACCGTGTTTCAATGGATTTATCTGCATTAAAATGCATTAGAATATATTTTTAGATTCTGTTTATTGATATGTCCAAGAATTGATAAGCAATATGCTCTTTGCTATTCATGAGAGAATTAAAAGTTTCTACATATTCCTTTGGATTTCTAGGAAACTACTTTCATTCTGGTTTTGTTTAAAGATTATTAGGATTCTTCCAAAAACAAAAACTCAAGAAAGAACAAAAACTAGTATGCTATGTTACCAATTTGAGATTCAGTGTATTTTGCACAACCTATTAAGAAGCAGATGATATTTGGACAGAAATTCATACACTGGTAATTATATTATGTAATTTTTCTGTAGGCTTCAGACTTTGATCGTTCTATTTCCTTCTTCTCCCGCTATTATGGATTGAACTCAGAACTTTGCACTGAGCTACATCACCAGGAATTTTTTTTTTTAATTGAGACACAGTCTTTCAAAACCTCAACATTACCTAGGCTGGGTTCAAACATATTTTCCTCCTTCCTTGGCTTCCTGGAGTGCTGGAATTACATGCAGTAGCAGTGTTCCTTGTTTATATTCATTTTTTTTCTTCAAGTTCTGAAGATTTGTTCATTCCTACATTCAGATGCAGCCAGTTTTCTTAATAGGTGCCCTTTGACAAATTGAAATAAACTAATAGAAAAGAAGGTAATATATTGAGGTGTGTTACTTTAGGAATTCCCACATCCTCAAAACTCTGAATTATCCTTGTGGGTTAAAAGTTCAAGATGACCACATGCCTGTGATGTAAATTTTAGTTGTCACTTCCATTCAAGTTTGTTAAGTACAAATGTTGATTCTGCAGAATCTGTTTGCAGAAGATAATAATATTAGCTAAGTCCATCTCTGTAAATACAGATGTTTTCAAATAACTTCAGATACTACAGTAACACCTTTGCTTCTTTCTTGCTTAACTTTTCTGATTACACTATATTTTATGAGTAATGAAATGGCCTCTGACTCTTAAGAGACATATCAGCTGTTCTTTTCTCATTCTTTTGTTATTTTGCACATCACTAAACTGTGGAACAAAGTAAATACAATGTAGTTTAATTTTTACCTACCACAATGACTAGTCATTCTTGTTAGGTTCAATGAACAACTCACCGTACATAGATGGGTAAATTTTTTAAGTTTATGAATGCCAATAGAATCTTGTAGTTAAAATAAAACACATACATTTGACAAATATGTTTTATTCCATGGCCATCTTCCTAGGCAATTGCATAAAATAGGAAAAATAAGTTTTTCTTATGATTTTCTGGATACAGGAGTAAAACAATAACTGCTTAGAAAATACATCCAACACTAGGCCATCTTTCTGTACAGACTTGATCTATTAGTTAATTAAAGACTCTCTCTCTCTCTCTAACCATTTGTTTAGTCAACAAATTTATTCAAAACCTACAAAGTACATGATGTGATCCAAGGTACTGGAAAAATAAAGATTAATTAAGACATATTATTGCCTTCAGGCAACTCACAGTTTAATTAGGGACGATCTCATATCAACAGAGAATCAGAACAGTATGATAAATGCAGATTATTACAGAAGCACTATCTGAGGAGTACAACCCAACCCAGAATCAGAAGGTTATGTCAAATTCATCATTATAACCACCTTTCCCTCTCTGATTTAGCTTAGAGACTTTTATTTCATACTATGTATGTGTAAATTTCTACCATAGTATTTATGACATGGTAGTAAGCCTTGAATGCTTGTTAACTGGGTGACTTTGACCAAAAAATGGCAAATAACTTAAAATTTCATTCTTTTTTAAATGAGGTAATACATTTACTCACTGTTTATGGAAAATCTCTGTGATATGTATTTTTAAGTCTAAAAACATTATTAATTGCTTATACTGACAGTGTGGGGATTAAATGAGAGAATCTTATAAGGCATTAACCTAATATTTACCACAAAGTATACTCTCAACAAATGCTAGCAACATAATTACTATTACATTTTGCTGAAAACTATTTTGGTGGTTTGTTTGTAATCTTCTGATATGCCTGTTCTAAGTAGGCTCTTAAAATCTTAGTATCCATTTTCCCCTTTTGTTTTGAAAATGTGACTATTTAGAGTAGACTCAAATAAAGCTCACATAGATGAAATGGTTTATTGATTTACACAGTTGAATAGTATTTGACTATTTAACTTATTACCACCACTTTTTTGGATCTAAACTCATTAGCTGATACACACTAGGATGGCCACATTTAGATGTCATATATTTTACTCGATTTTATGAATTTTAGCTACTTATAATCTTGGTTTTAATTCCTGTGTCTTCAATTTAATATCTTCTAAAAAGTCACTAGATAATTGACTCTTCCATTGATATATGCTTTCCTCTCTATTATCTGCAGGAACATCGTCTCCTGAAAGGAAAGAAAAACCACAAAATTCTATGCCTTTAAAAATTTGTGTACATGGGAGCCAGTCTGCCTCCCAGTAAGACTTTAGGAAAGACTTTCATGCTAGAACTTAACTTCTTTCCTTTCTATCTAACTGATCAAGAAAAGAATACCTGGACTAAATATTTTATATATATTTTTTAAAAATACTGGTTTGATATCATCAGTCTATGAATGCCAAATACTCATATCATTTGTGGATTTCAGGGTGTGATTTCTTTTTGCCACTATGAACTTGTATATATTAAATATTGCAATCTTACTAGAAAATGGCAAGATATTAATGTTATTGATATTTGATACATAATGTTAAGAATGTTCATGCATAATGTTCAGAATGTTACTGAAAAAAATCATACACACATTTACTTAACCGTATATTTTGTATATTCTCTTTGTTATTGAAAGATAAATCACTAACCTTTTACTATCTTTTTTTAATACTTCTCTAGCATGAATTTCCACTGGGATGTACAGTTATTAGGTGAGGTAGATTAAAACATATATCCTCAAAATAGATTTTTTTTCTTGTACTAAACCCCAAAGCAACTATTGTCATGCATTAGACAAGACATAAGTCCAGGTCTGTGATTAAATTGATTGATTGAGTCTTCATCCCATCATATATTTAAATATATATATATATATATATATATATATATATATATATATATTCTTTGTATTAAACTCATTCATGGCTTGTAAATTATAACTCTTACCTCTATTACATTCTTCACTTTGTTTTTACAAGTGTTTATGCACATTTTAAGGAAATCAGTAGACTTGATAAGCTTATGTAATAATGATGAGGTTAAACCTAGGCATAGAAAGATGGTGAACCATGCAAATTTCAGAAAAGGCTCCTAAGTGGCATTTGGGCTTCCTCTGAATTAACTGTAATTTGAATTGTACTTCTGAATTCATTAACCCAAACAGGTTAAAATATATTGGGATGTATTAGTCATATTTCCAAAACATTTGACACCTATAATTTAAATGAAGGGAAGTTAGCTTTGGTTTATAGTTTCAGAGGATTTATTCCATAGTCATCTGGGCTTTTGTAGGCAGGGTTTTCAAGGGAATAGATTTAATACAAGATACATAATTTATAGAATTATTTTATAATATACACCCAAAAAATCAAATGCTAAAGAGTGCAGAAGATCTGACACATTAGAGACCCAAAGAATCCAGCTGAGGGGCTGGTCCCACAGCCGTGACCTGCAGAGCCCAGCTGAAGATTCGGAACTCATAGCAATGTCCTTCAAGAATCCATTTGAATGCCTAGAGCCCATGACAATGTCTCATACAAATTTGTACCAAAGATCTGCACTAGGAAGGCCTAAACACCAGTAGTGGAAGTTAGAAAGTCTGTGCCAGCTGAATGAAGGATCTGTGCTGACAGGTTGAAGGATCTGCAATGGAGCCATGAAACAAAGCCCAAGGCAAGCATTAGAGCTGCTCTGAAAAGAAATGCAGTCGTTGTTAGAGACAGTGAGGACCCAAGCTCCTCTGACAATGAGAACCACTGAGTTTTTATCAGGAAAACCAGTGTGACAAGCTTCTCCAGGAGAATCAACAGACACCATATTCCCTTCCGTTATCCTTTCATGTTGTTGGCAACAATTCTCAGGTGGACCATCCACACCCAGCACCATGCTGATTCATTCAGTTGGGTGTCACAAGTTGACCATTAGTGAATCTATCACAGTGTCTAAAGCAGAAATGCCATGATTGAAGGGTATGATAGTCCAAGGTGCTCACTTGATGGAGATCAGGAGGTACCCAGGAAAGGGAGTAATGAGGGATTGTTCCCAATATGTTGTACTCAAGGTCAAGCTGCCATGACCTACCCTGACACACTTAGTGCTTTATTAGTCTCCTGGATGGTTCCCAAATCAAACAACTGTCAAGTTAAACTTAATGACATGTCATCCCTAATCAGCCAGGCACTCAAGCCTATTTCTTTAAACCATGCTTCATCTCTAATTAAACACTAGTTAATAATTTCACTTACCATGCTGCATCTAACTTGCATAAAACTGAAAATGCAACAATCTATTCCCCAAAATCTCAATATCCAACCACTGCTTACAATGATATCTAAATTCTCTTCTGAGACTCAAGGCAAGCTCTTACCTTTAAAACTCTGAAAATGCAAAAAGCAAGTTACATAATCCCAATGTACAATGGTACAGTGTAACCATTCCAGTTGGAAAAGGGAGATATATGGGACTAGAAAAGAATTGGACCAAATAAAGACCTAGACCCAGCAGGGCAAACATTAAGTCCTGTCACTTCATGTCTGATATTTGGGGTATGTGGTAGTGAGATATGAGTTCTAAAGGGCTTGGTCAGCCACATCCTATGCCTTCTTCATTGCAGATCACAAGGTTCCCCCTGCCTCTCTCTCTCTCTCTCTCTCTCTCTCTCTCTCTCTCTCTCTCTCTTTCACTGCCTATGCTTGTTGACTGTTGCTTTTCTCAGTAAATGTTCTACATTCCTGGCACTTCTAACTTTCTAGGGTATCTACTGAACCTTTGGGTTCATTCTTAGAGCTTCATACGCTTGCTCCCCAATTCCTTGGAGGCTCCTTGTCTGGCCTCCCAGGTTTTTCTTCGAAATCTGAGTGGAAGTCCCCATGATGCCACAACTTTTGCATTCTGCATCTTACTAAGACCAGTATCATGTGGACGATGCCAAGGCCTCCCATCAGCAAAAAAAGTAGCCAGTAAGTACCCTTGGACCATGGCAAGAGTGCTCTTTAGTGCCTGGATTTCTGAGGACAGTGAAATGAATGTAGAGAACTAATTCCTAAGGTGGTCCTTCTTGAGCAAGGATCCTATGGACTCTGTTCTAAAATATAAGGTATAAACTTTTAAACCCTTGAGTGTTTGATAAATAGGATTTTTACTGGTTTGTGAGGTGCCTTGTGGCATCTTTTTCTTGTTCTAATTTGAAGTACTTTCTTTCTTTTTAATGGCACTAATCTCTTCAATAAACACACTTTCTAGGTGCCAAATTTACTTAATGTTTCTTTAAGACCAAAATTTAAGTTTTTCAAATATTTCAATTCTATTTTCTGCTCCCAATTCTCACAGTAAATCTGGCTAAAATCAGCCAGCAGTATCGTGCCACAGCCTCAGTGTTAGGTTGCATTAAAATTTCCTCATCCAGACCAGTTAACCTACTGCCTTTGAGCTCTGTCTTCCAAAAAATCTCAGTATATGAGAAAAATATAGACAATCTTTTACCAGACTGTAACATGCATGACTTGTGTTTTAATTGCCAATAGAATACTCATTTCCAGTGAAAATATCCTAGGCCTGGCCTTTACTGTTAACAGTATCTTATCTATTACCATTCTGGTCTTCTGAACTCTGACTAGATTCAACCATCAAGCACTGCTCATAGTGTTCAGGACTTCTGTAGCCTATATCACCAAATGTCTCCAAAATCCTCTTGCAAGTCAGTTCCAAAGGACACCAATGGTTTGGTACAGTCATAGTAATGACCCAAATCTGAGTAGCAATTTTCTGTACTGGTCAGGTTTTTCATTGCTCGACAAAATACTGGACACCAATTTAAAGGAAGATAAATTTAGTTTATTTCATGGTTTCAAAGCGTTCAGTTCGTGGTTAGCAGGCTCTAAGCAAGACTATCATGGCAGAGGTTTGTTGTGGAGAAAAACTGTTTAGTTTGTGGTGACTTGGAAGCAGAGTAGGGGACTAATGCCCCAGGGAAAGAAGTGAAGGACCAGATATAGTGCTCAATGTTATCTCTCCATGAATCACCCATACACACCCAGTACTTTGTTTTACTAATTCCCTGGAGAGCTCCCAAGCCACCTGACTTGGCAATTAAGCTTAAATATCACAATGAGGGACAGGTCTGTTATTGAATCTTTTATAATAATCACTGAGAGTAAGTTTGGGGACACAAAGAAAGAGTCTAGTTAAATGAGTATTCTATATTATTCCCTATTTAAAATAGGGTTAAGGCATATGCAATGACCATCCTAGTTTCAGTATTCTATTTATGAGATCCTTTTTATTTTCCCATTATTACAACTTCAAGCATTTCTAAATTCTCTCTTTATGAGGGAGTTGTATGAAAAGGGTAGGGTGCAGCACAAATGTAATACAAGGATTTGCCCACAGCAAATAGCCAAATTTGAAGGCCATGTTAGGGTCACAGGTTCATGAGTTTAGAGTATATTTCTTATCTTATTGACCAAAAAGAACAAGCAGCAGTGAGGTCCATTCATAATTCTGTTCCTTTGTTGAAAGCAACTTGAGGGACAGGACAAGTCTCTCCTTATTTTCTAACAATAACATTAAAATATGAAGCAAATGTAATCCTGGATTGAGAAATGCTCATGTAAATTCCAGAAGCACCCTATATTCCATTTGCTGTAATATGTGCACTTCAACTTTTTAGATAAGTCATACATGTATGTTCATGTGACTTCTATCAGTATAATGCACAACATTTCTCAATTGACTGTCTAGGATCTTAAAATTTATGAGACAGAGAAACCCATAAATTTTATGGTCACAGTGAGGGGCTTTTGTTCCTTATGATGGAACTGTACCAAAAGTTTTTCTAAATATCCAAATTCTAATTCCTAGCATGTCATTAACAACTAGCTGTATGTCCATGGTCATACAGGTTTATTCTTCTATTTTTGTTTCTACATTACAAAGTGTAATGAACTGTATTGAATCAGCTGTTCTTTAAGGTGTGATCTCCCAAAATGAAGCCAATGAAAAAAAACAAAACTATGACTTTTTAATCTAGTGAAACTTTCAATGCAAAAGTTTATTCAACTGAAATGAAGGGATTTATGCATTCATGATGAGTATTTAGTGGTAACAATGACAAAGTAGAGGCCTTCTCTGTGCAACAGATGCATGCAAATTAGATTTTCTAGTGATGGAATAAGAGAAAAGTGCTAATAAATGAGAGGCACAATGTGAGGTTAAAATATAACCCCACACTCGACCTTCAACAGGACTTGAAGCTAATATTCAAGGCACTTTAATTCATAATCCTAGATGCTATTACTTGTATTGTTACTACTCCCTCCATAATATTCTAATATACCTTTTCAGCTACTTAGTACCAACATGAAAAAAGAGCTGTATAAATTCACACTGTACTGTTTTCAAACTCCATTACTTGCTTTAGGGCTGAGCTATTCTTAAAGAATCCACTAAGAAAATTATAAGCAAGTATTTTACAGAATGTTTTCTTAGGAGAGTTCTTCAGAAAAGGAACTGCTAGGTTAAAGTACATAACATATCAAAGGTGTGTATCAAAGGTATTGATACATATCATCAAATGTCAAATTAGTCCAAAGGAAGATTATGCCCCTCAGAAAGAGTGACTGTTTCTCTGAATTACATAAACATTTTATTTTTTTAACATTTCCACAAGTATTTCATTTTATAGTTCTTTGATGACCAGTAAAACAGAATATTTGTATTTTTAACCATTTATACTTCTTGTTCTGTTTTTTCCCATGTTTCTACTAGTGGATTCATTTGTACAGCTTCAACAACCTTCTTATAGTGATGCCGGTAAGTTGCTAAAGTAAAGGTGTCAATTAATATATTCCAGATACAAAACATTATGGGAGCAAAGCTAAAATTTTTGAAAGATACAATGACTCATTTTTCATGTTTTTTTTTTAACAAATGGCATAGAACCCTTCTTCTTTACATGCAAATGGACTGAACTAAACCGAACTGATACACGTGCAACTTTGGGAAAGAGAAAACTCATGATTAGCCCCACAGTATTCTTGAGCTATATTTCATTCTAGTATAACGTGGTCTGGTTTCTACTAAAACACAGAGTAGAATGCTTTTTTAAGATAACACTGTAAGTCTTTCTTAGTTAACAAGCATAACATAAAGGACTTCAATGCTGGCCTTGCGATCTCTTTTGAGCTACAGAAACTACTGTGCAGAGCTCACAGGAAAAGAGAATCTATTCTGCCTCCTCTAGGACCAGCACAATGCTCATCTCTGTCCTCTTTTGAGGCTGCTTCTTAATCTCTATTTAAAAGTGAAAGGAAAATGATAATAAAACAACCTAGAGATTACTTGATCAATAAGAAGAGATAAAACAATACAAATAGTTACCTATGTTGAAAGCACAGAGCCAGACAAAAAGAACTACAACTAAGGTGTAAGATAGGATAGTCAACTAAATTATTTATAATCAAAAACAATATAGCAAATCTAGGATATAAAGCTTGCAGTTCAATTCATAAAATACTTTTAAAGAAAGAGTTGCACAGTATATATTTTGTGTTATACAATCAACCTTGTGGTCTGTGTCAGTTAGTAATGCCATTCTCTCCTACTGAATCTGAGATAGATGTCATTAATCAATCTGTGATTTTTTTTCTGACTGGGCCTACCCAAAGCTTTAGAATGTTTCTCAACAAATTCTCCAAGTGGCCATTATCAATCAAACAGCTGGCTTTTGAGTTGAAAATTATTGCCATTTCAGTGCTTGACACCTCTGCTAGAGGCACATGCTAGAGGCACGAGCAATTTTATTAACTAAGGGAGAGAAAAGCAATCATACTGTATTTAACAAGTTGATTTTTTTCCCTAAAGTGTATGGCTCCCCAGCAAGGCCTCTCTCCTCAGCCCTTGAGTCTTCTTTGAGACAGATCTTTACAATTAAAATAAAAAGGTATGTGAATGTGTATAGAATTTGTTGATTTTCCAGCCAACAGAGATCCAGATAGAGACGCCACAATTCCTCAGTTGTTACTTCTAGCCAGAGCAGCCATGTATGCGTACTCCAGTGTGTTAATATCATAATTTTCTGTACGTATTATGAGAAAGAAAGTTTGCTTTAAATCATGAATTTACCCTTTTTAGTCTACTCAGAAAAATTTAGTGCTTGGGCGTTTCTTTCCTTTCATTTGCCTCATAATGTTATTTAATTTATGAAATCATATTAGGGAGGTCAACTTCCATAAAAATTATATATATTTAACTGTAGAAAGTAAACTTTTGTGCATATTTTATATGTACCTGTGTTTTTTTTTAAGTTGAGTCTAAACTGATTCTACCTGGAGTGGGAATACATTTTTGTTATAACTCCCGGCACTCTAAGCATAAAGACCTAGTAGAGAATCATGAGTATTTAAAAGATGTCATTTGATAATCTAGGTCAATTTAGTGAGAGAAAATGTTACTAACTGAGATAAACTTTTCATGATGTGACTCTCTGTGGTGTTTGTTTCTATTCTTTCTCATTCAAACTTATTTAAATTATATCCTATAATATCTGTACAACTGTAAACATGCTATTGGGTTGATTTGAATTAATATGTGAAAGAAAAGTGCATAGTATCTCTGTGATATATCTAAAAACTTTAGGTACAATTCATCTTTAATTCACAGGTATTTTTAATATAAGCCAATGAATAAGAACCACTTGGAAATATAATAATTTATCCATCAAATAAAAACAATACTATGGTGCCAACCAAAAAACTGAAAAAAAGTCAACTTGCTATGATAGATAATTAGGTTTTTAAGAAAGCAAATCATGCATCATAAAAATTAGCCAATTGTTTCACAATACTTTGAACCATGCAAGCCAGTTTTCATCTTACTTTTTGATTGGGTCTCCTCAATCCTGTCTCAAGTGGCTTTTGCAGTGATCATTAATCTGTTTCAGATCTTTGAATAGTTTCCACCTGCTTGCTACAGCAATCGAAACATTTCAAGTTAGTAAACATGGTCATTTTCATTTTCTAAATCCTGTTTACTTTTAGCCATATGATATTGCCTATAATTATTGTTTCTAATGATAGTCTAGTATTTATCTCCAAAGATGCTACCTCCTATTTATTTCTCATCCAACTTCTAGTTATCACCATTCCTTAAGTGTACACTAGCTAATGGCAACTCCTTTCAAATAAGATATGATATCTTCTGGGAAACCCTTTGTAACATGCTATTTCTGCTCTTCCTCCAGTTCTGAATAAATTAGCTTCCTTTTGTCAACCTCTACTGTATCCAACACTTTCTTCTCTGACCAGACTTACCATTCTTGATACAAATGGTTGGCTTACTCTACATGTCTAAGAACTCTTTGAGAATAGCACAAGACCATATTCATCTTCCCAGCCTCTGGCAAAGAGTCTGACATTTCAAATCCTTCACAAGTAGTTTTGAAATGAAAAAGTGAACCGGATCACTCTCACAGAAAAGTATCTTATATGCTAGTTTTTCTTTTAAGCTATAATTTTGTTTTATGCTGTCTTGGCACGTGTTTGTGTATGCGTGGAGGTGTCCCCGTAACACTAAATGCCAAAAGCAGAAAAAAAAATTGGGGATATAAATACATCTCAAGTGAGATTTTTCTTTGCTTTTTTTTTTTTAGCTTTCAGTTTTATTTTAATGTGTATTCCCCAACTCTCTCTTTCTTTTTTCACCTGTGTTAGACCTTTTACAGTTTCAGTCTTTCTTGTGAAGCTGTGCAGTACAAGTTCTAGAAATGAACGTCACATGGAAATAGATTATTTGTTTTTAAGTTGGGGAGATGTTTTTATTTGGATGCTACAAAATGTTAGGTCAGAATGGTATCTTTCTATTCTTTGAACCTTTTGAGTTTGTTAAAAACAAGCAAAAAATAACATTAAAGCATTTGGTGCTAAAATATATATCTTGCTAATAAATGAATATTATATTGAGGACCAAATATAATTTTCTACATCTTTCATTTCTTTTTACTGGTTACTAGGCTTTATCTATAATTATGGAAAGTCACTTGTATTGTTTAAAGAGAAATAAAAAAAAGAAAAATAAAAAATTGATATTTTGGAATAAAAAATGTTTACTCAAAGTACTATTTATGAAGGTATTTTTGCTTTAACTTACATTGAATTTTGCAAGAAAAAAGAATGCATAAGAAACTATAGATATCATTGGCAGACAGTACCTATGAAAAATTAGCTGCCACCAAAATTCGGTTATGAAAAATTACTAAACTTGTATAACCATGGTACAAAAAATAAAACTAAAAAACTAAGCATATGATATTAGAACTGAGCCAAAATTGGAGGACAATTAGCTCATTTATTTTTAAATATCATATTTTCAATTATGCAACAAATACTTATAAAGTGTCAAACATATTCCAGGATCTCCAAATGGTAGGAATGTGAGAACTTTGTATACTACAAAGTATAGACTCCCTTGTTCCTATTGGTAATACATCTTTATATTTATTATATGTTCCCAAAACATTCTGAGGGAGTAGATGACATAAATTAAAATGTCTTGATTAGTTCCTAAACAGACTGAATTATATAAAACTACAATTTCTGACATAGATACTGTGACCGTGTTTGGCAATGTCTGATGTAACACAGTTTAGTGTAAAAAGCAAACTGTGTCTCTAGAACTGCAAAGCCTAGGATCTTGGCCTCACTAGTTCTGTCAGAGGATGGTTGTATAATCTCGAATTTGTAGCATGTCCTCCCAAACGCTCAGGGAATAGGCTTAGACTTTTTTTCTTTAAATGTGTTTATTGTCTGTGAGTATCTGCTTACAAAATCCAGTATTTCAATGTAATATAACACTTAATCTGTTATTGCCACATTATCTGTATTCTCAAACATCTAACAGTTTTTCAAAGAATAGCAGCAGCAAAAGCTATGTGAGTACAAACAAGATACACCCAAGGGAATGTAACATAGAGCAACAAGGTACGTTTTGATTGACTACATAAAATCTTTTAAGGACTGTCCCTCTGACTCCATGTACTATGACCTGTAGATTAAAATTCTTACCAAATATCATGAAATCTTCTGTGTAGAAATACGAACAGTTGTTATGGAAAGCAAGAAAATCCATAAAATGCAAAAAACTTTTTCAGTTTTTGTAAATTGCTAAGAAAATCTGAGCTGATATTTCTGAATGAAATTTATAAACTACATCTGAAACAGGTAGAAGATGGCCTCATATATCAAGGCCTATCAGTATGTCACTACTATCCATGTGGTAGAATAAATTATTCTGACAACACACATTTCTGGGAACATCATATTTTCTGAGAATAACAATTAATCACTTAAGTTTATATTTGTATGAAATGTATTTCCTGGAAAATATTTTAATTTTATTGTGCTTTTCATAATTTCTCTAGACAATTGAAATAGAATTGTACTTCAAAAAAGTTTTGCTTACAACTTGTACAATCAGCTAAATTCAACATTCCATATATCTTAATTTTACCATCACTTTTGCATAATAGAGTTTGATTCATTGTAAGCATGTATACCACTTCTATATTAAAACTATAAATTAGTGTTCTTAAAAATTTAAAGTGCAATTGTAAGCACCTTTTAAAAACAAAATTAGAAGCTGGGCATGGTGGTGCACTCCTGCAATGCCAGCACAAAGGAGGCTGAGGCAGGAGGATTGTTGCAAGTTTGAGATAAACCTGGGGTAAAAGTGAGCCCAAGGCCAGCCTGAACTGCATAGTGAGACCTTGTCTCAAAAACACAAAAACAAATAAGTAAAATAAAAATTAAAAATAAAGTTAGGTTGGGCGTGGTGGCACACACCTGTAATTCCATCCCTTTGGAGGCTGAGGCAGGAGGATAACAATCAATTCAAGGCCATCCTGGGTTACACAGTGAGTTCAAAGTCAGCCTGCACCACATAGCAAGATCCTGTCTCAAAACACCAAAAAATGAAACAAAACAAAAAGTTAACTTTGGAATTTCTGTATGATCATTTCCTGTGTGTGATTTATAATTTTATATCCATGACAATTTATTTTACAAGACACTTTATCATTCAAAATAATAATGATAATTCAGTGATGTTCAAGGATACACATAGTTCTAAATTGCAAAAATGTACAAACTTTGCTGAGATCATATTGAGTAGGACATGTACCAATATTGCCAATAGTCTAACTCTCCCGAATATTAAAAAAATGCCAATTTTTTAAGCCAAATATTTTAAGTTACTACAATGAGCTTAAATTTTATGTATCATAACACTTTTGTTATTAGTTGTTGGGACCTGCTTCAAAGAGCAGGTTGCTGTGACACAGAAGAATATATTCTTAACCCTGGTTCCTCCCTTCACTCTCTGCTCTCAGGATGCCATGGGGTGAGCAGCATTTCTTCACCACGCCCTTCTTACATAAACATTCATGTTTTGAATATGAATAATCTGCTAAGGATGCTGCATGTAATTGCATGTACTATGATGTGTAGATTCAAATTCTTACCAGTGTCATAAAATCTT
>RJWM01033874.1:0-20208 GCA_004363535.1 Dasyprocta punctata
GACACACAACTGTCGTCTCAGAGGGCAGACACTCCATTGTCTGGCCGGCTTCCTGACATTCCTGTCTTGGGCACATTCTGTTTCATTTTGCAGAATTCCAATGGGTTTGACTTTGGCTTTGCCTGGAGGCCTGGACCAGGGTGGGTGTTCCCACAGAGTAGGGTCTATTCAGGGGCTTTTTCTGGAAAGGTTGGGGGTTGCAGGAGAAGGTCAGGCCCAGCTCACCAGATTGAGGACAGACACTCCGCAAGCCCCATTTCCACCTCCCGAGACGGGGACTCTATTGTCAGGGAATAGCCTGGGCCGGGGGCCTGGGCAGAGGAAGGACCCGCCTGCCCCTGGAGGACAGGAAGTAGGCCTCAGGGCATTTCCTTAATGCCTAGCCACCCCCAGTGTGACCCTCAAACAGGCCAGGGAGTGGCCTGCAAGGGTGGCTCTCAAGATGGCCGCCATGGCCGCCAAGGTCTCTTCTCCTCCCAGGGCGCCTGAGGAGAAAGAGGGCGCCACGGCCAGGCCACGGTCACTCCTCAAAGCCCAGGGGTGCAGAATGGGCGGGAAGCATGGGGCGGAGGGAGCTGGGGTGGGTGGGGGGTCGGGGAAGAGCCAGAGAGAGGGGCCGGGACAGGAACAAAAGGTCCCTTTGTGGTGTGGGGCAGGGAGAAGAGGGCGCGCATTACCCAATGCCCAGAAGCCATGTTGGTAACAAGAGAACCATTCTCTGCCTTGCTTGGAAAACAACTTGGAGCAGAGAGAGACAGGGAGAGATTTAACCCCATGGGCGCGGGCGCAGAGGCCTGAGGCCACAGTGGGAGGTGTGGGGGACCAGGGCGCACTTGGGGGCCTTTGGGTCCCCCAGCAACGCGATTTCCTGACTCCCAGGCCTGGCCTACGGTAGTCGGGACCAGACTCACAACGTGGCCACTTGGCCAAATCCCAGCAGCTTTTGGACCGAGACCGAAGCCACAAGCTTCTACCTGCCTTGGCCTTGTCAGATGTGACCCCCTTCAAGAAGGCGCCAGGGCCTGGCCCACCTCGGCCTCAAAAGGATCCTCACGCGGCTTCCTGTTCCAGGCCTGTTCCTGGTTCCAGGGCAGCTGGCCTCCTCCTCTGCCTCCTCATGGTGACAAGGAGCAGGTCCCTTCCTGAGAAAGTCCCTCCCATCTTTACACAGTTTGGGCTTCCAGAAAGCTTTTCCTAAAATACAGTCAAATCTCTTCATTCCCAGCCCAGCTTTCTCCCCTTCCCTGACCTTCTGCCCATCAGTCCCGGGGTCCAGGCTCCTGGAAACCACGTCTGATAGCAGGGCCAGGACCGTCCTTGCATCATTCTACCCTTCTTGCCTTCCCTTTCCCTTCCCTTTCCTTTCTTTTCCTTTCCTTTCCCCTCTTCTCCCCACTCCCCTTTCCTCTCTTTCCTCTCCCCTCCCTTTCTCTTCTCACCTCTTCTCTCCTTTCCTCCCCTCCCCTCTCCTTTCCTCTCCTCTTGTTTCCTCCCTCCCTCCCTCTTTCTCTCTTTCTTTCCTTCCTTCTGCGTTGATGGAGCTCTGGCCCTGTGCCCAGCACCACTTCAGCCCTGGGACTATAGCAGTCACCAAAGCAGCCCAGTCTTGCCCTCAGAGAGCAGATACTTCACCAGCGGGGAAATGGGTAAGAAACAAAGAAGCCTAGAAGCTGATGTCAGATAGTCCTAAGCTCCGTGCTGAAAAGCAAGGCAAGGTGGCGGGAGACAGACAGGAAGCACGTTCCATTAGATAACAGGGGCACACACCTGTAATGCCAGTGCTGGGAGGCTGAGGCAGGAAGCTTGCAAGTTTGAGGCCAGGCTGGGTTATGTAGTGAAACCCTATGTCAGTAGTGATAATAAGTAATGATTATTATTAATAATGATGATGATGATAATAAAAATAAAAGAGCTGGAGATGTAGCTCAATGCTAGGTTAAATTCCAGCCCCTGCGAAGATGCAACATCAGAAAAGATCCAAGTGAAGAGAGGAGGAGTATCCGGAGCAAGGGTGCTGCAGACAGCGGGACGTGCAATGGCCCTGAGGCTGGACCAGCCAGGAGGCCAGTGCAGCTGGAGCCGAGTGAGCCCAGGGAGGTGAGGGCGTGGGGCGTCAGCCCTGTGGGTGGGAGGGTCTGGTAGTGAAGGCTGGAGGGGTAAAGGGCCTTGTTCCTAGGACAGGAGCCAGAGCACAGCAGTGCTGCTCCCCAGCAGTGGGGGCTCAGCCCCAGCAGGGACACCTGGTAGATGAACCTCACCTCGGAGGTCCCAGCTGCTTGTAAGGAAGGAAGCCTCCTCTTTGGGTAGGTGTCTGTCGTTTTGTTTTGTTGATTATTTTGAGCGGTATGGGGGATGGAACCCAGGGCCTCCCACATCCTAGGCAAACACCCTCTTTAAATTTTATTTTCAGAGCAGGTCTCAGTTACCCAGGCTGCCTTGAAGTTGTGACCCTCCTGCCTCAGCCTCCCGAGCATCTGGGACTAGAGATAGCACCACTGTGCCCAGTTCTTGGGGGAGCGTTCAAGCTTTAGAGTTCTGAACACATCCCCCACCCCCAGCCTTCCTTGCTGTGCCATCAGCAAACAGCTCTGCAAGGTTAGGGGGAGGGAGCCCTACTTCTAACTTCCCTGGTCCCCGGCCTCACAAATCCTCAGCTTCTGCGACTGTAAATCACATCCACCTAGTAGATGTGCGGCTGCATTTTTTAAAAAAGCTCATTTTTCAGGGAACAGAAAGGGGCTCAGAGAGGTGAGGCCACATCTCTGGGTGAGCAGCCAGGGACCCAATGCCAGGGCGCACCCTGCTTCCTTCTGCGGCTGCCCATGCATCTGCGGGCTCCCCCTGCATCCACGGCACTCAGAACTGCGGGGCGCTCGCTGCAGCAGGCAGTGACAGCAGAGGCCAGGGCAGGAGAGGGGGCTGCAGGCCCAGGACAGCGGGTGGGGCTCCCTCCAGTGGAATGGAAAGCACGCTTAAGGCCCCGCCCCAGGTGGGTAGAAGACAGCCGCCCTGGCTCCCTGTCCCCTGATGAGCTGTGGCTCAGAGGACGGAGTGAGAGCAGGATGGGAGCAGGTGTGAGGCAGGACACCAGTGACAAAAGACCCAGCAGGGCGACCTCAGGCCGGAGCAGCACGCAGAGAACGGAAGACACAGGCAGGAGAAGAGGCAGGAAGCTGCCTGGGGAGGGGGACTGCACAGGCTGTGGGTGGGGGTCTGCAGGGGACACAGCAGGGGACGCACCCGGAGAGTGGGCAGATGGCGCCCCGGGCCTCACCTCCCACGCGCTGGCCACCTGGACACTCTGCTTGAGTTCTCATTTTAGTTCTTTGCTGCCAAAAGGGGACCTTGAGCAAGCTCTGACCCTTTTAAGATTTTATTTTCTTACCTGTGAAATGGAGAAGGTATTGGCACCTTCCTCATAGCACCGTCCAGTGGAAGAATGAACTTCGGAGAAGGCACTCAGCTGGGGGCAAAGCGCCTGCCTGTGGCATGTTCCAGCCCCAGCACCACAGATCATCGTCATCGTCATCAAAATACAAACAAAAACTTGAAATTCTCTGTGGTACTCGACGTTGATACAAAATATTTCCTGTTAAAAATAAATAGCCAACATGCACCAACTTCCCACAATGAATAGAATCGTTAGGTACGGCAAACACGTACAAATAAAAATAATGAATAAATAGCTAGCAGGCATGGTGGCGAAACCTGTAAACCCGGAACTCTAGGAGGCTGAGGCAGGAGGCTGGAAAGTTCAAGCCCAATCTAGGTGACTTAGCAACTCAGCAAGCCACTGTCTCAAAATAAAAAATAAAAATAAAAAGTACAGGGAATGTAGCTCAGTGCAAAAGCCTTGGATTCAATCCCCAGTAATTCAGATGATAATAATAATTTAAAAAATAAAAGACCCCTTACTGATTTCTACATTTGGCCTCTGTTCTTTCTGGCATCCCCCCGCACTGTGTCTCTGCCAGCTGGTTCTGCCGCTGATCTGGGCTCCGAGGGCTCTGTCCCCTCTAGGCAGACCAGATTGAGAATCTCCTCCCTGGGATTAGTTCCTTCCTTCCCAACGGGAAAGTATGTATTCCTCTCATTTTACAGGGCACAGAGTGGGAAACTGAGGCTTGGAGAGATGTCCAGAGTGGTAGGACTGGAATTCTAACTGGGGAGAGGCCGGGCCCCCTGACTGTGTCCCATGCCAGGTACTTCTGTCTCCCGGATCCATGGCTGGAAGGGCCCTGGTTCCACCATTACCGCCCCGCTTCTCAGAGGAGGAAGTTGAAACCCCCTGCTGGCACTCAGACAGGAAGTGGCCAGGCAGGTCCCAAGGGAGGACAGGTCTGAGGACACCGAGTGGGTAGAAGGGACAGCCCGGGAAGGCAGGAAGGACAGAGTGGAGAAGCCAGGCAGCAAGGCCTGGAATGCACTGTGTCCCAGAAAGGGGGCACCGGGCAGGAGTCAGGAAGGGGCAGCTGGGGACGAGAGAAAGCCCAGAGGATGGACAGGTGGTGACAGTGAAAGCCCCGGGCTCGGGGACTACTGTGCCTGTCCAGCTACCTGGCCCGCCCCAGCTGGCACTGAGAGTGGGGGTCAGCTGAGGCCACAGCCACTCTTAACCCCCAGGATCAAAGGGGTCAAGCCTCCAACTGGGCAGTGAACTCGGAGGCAGCGGGTCACGCGGGGCGTCGCCCATGCAGGCCCAGCGCCCTCACCCACGTCACCCACTCGCCCGGCAGCCCAGGACGGAAGCCTCTAGGCCATTCCACGCGGCCCTGTCGTCAGTCGGCCAAGTCACATGGTGGGCAGGCGGCGGGGGCCATGGCGCCTTCCGGTGACTTCCCCGCCTCCACCCCGCCCCTCAGGATCCTGCCACCGCGTTTGGAAAACAACCGAAGAAATCAAGTGGAAACACAAATCCGCCACCCAGTCCCTCCGGCTCCCCGGGGCCAGAACCCCCCGCCCCCACGCACTCACCGCACGGGGGAGGGCTCGCCTTGGTGAGGCCCCATGGCACCGCCACTCCGTACCCGTCACGCGTCTGGGCACCCCTGCTCCGGGGGACCTGGGATGCCCGACTGGATGCCCCCCCTCCACTCTTTCCCCCCAAAACTTCCAGACTATGGATGCAGGGCCAGGGAAATTCCAGGCCTGGCTACCCCAAAGACTGGCTGGTTACCTGGGGGCACCTCTTGCCCTCTGCGAATCTCAGCTCCGTCCCGTGCACGGTGGGAGCAGTGGGCACTGCCCAACTCCTGGGGCTTCAGGGACGAGGACGGGGAGGGCGAGCGAGTAAACTGCAGCGAGGGGGGAACCTGCAGCATTGCCTCTCAGGTCGGGAAAGTCAGCTCCACTTGGGAGACATGAATTAGAATGACAATACAGGGTCCCCAAGGCCCAGGGCCCCAGCCTCGGAGCCCTTCCCAGCTTCCGCTTGATGCCTCTCCTGGCCCAGCCCCTCATCCCAGCCCTTCTTAGAGTCCATGCATGGCCACCCGATCCCAGCAGGCGGGGATGGCCACCTGGGGAGGTTGAAGCAGAATTCTAATTCAGACCCGCGCCCAGGTCAAACCAGATCGAGTCTCTGGCTCCTCAACCCCCGGCTGGGCCTGTGCTTTTCCAGGAGGACCCCGAGGGCGGATCTGCTGTGAGCCGGCTGTGGACGGAGGAGGGCACGCCAGTCAGCTAGAGCCCGCACGTTAACACTCAGACCAGAACAGGGGCCAAGACCGAGGGGACCAGAGTCCTGAGGAGGGCATAGCGGACGTGAACCAGTTTGAAGGAAGAGCTGTCGTGTCGGATGACCAGCCACCAGGGGGTGACGGGGACAGATGAGTCAGAAATGACTCTGAAGTTTCCCGCCCGGGTCACGGGAGAACAGTGGGGCCGTTGATGAGGCAGGGGGTGGGTGAGCCTGGTCTGGGGGCAGGATGGTGACGCCGGTCTGGGACACAGACGTTTTCGGGTGAGAAGCAACCTCAGAGGTCACCCGAGTCACACGTGAGGCCAGGACCCCTGTGAAGTGAGGCTCGCGCGCCGGGCCGCGGGGGTCACTGTTCTGTGGGGGAGGCAGCCACAGCTCACGCACACATGGATCTAAGGGGAACCCACAGACCTGGTGGGCGCTAAGGGGCCAGGCCAACCTTGGGGTAGGGTGTGGGGGAGGGAGGGTGGCCAAAGAACGATCACATCATCACTGTCGCTCAGTCCCTCCACGCCAAGTGTCCCGAATCTAATCCTTGCAACCACCCCGCAGGTTCTATGCATGTTCGTCCCCACGTTACAGAGGTGCTCGACACAGGTCCAGCAGACTGTCCTAGGCCTCGCAGAGCTGAGGGCGCCCAACCTTGTGCTCTGTGGCCCTGCTCGACAGGAGAGATGTGCTGAAACCGAGGGCACTACAGACGAGTAGGAGTTTTCCAAGTAACGGTGAGGGAGAGGTGACTCCAGTTGGTGCCCAGGCCAGGAGGCCCATCACCCCTAGGCAGGTTGAGACCCTGGTGCCTCTCTCTGCTCTGCCTGTCCCCAAGCCCCTTGCTGAGCTGGGGCTGGGGGTTGAGGTGGGCCTGAGTCCCCGGATGTGGAGGACCAAGGCCTGAGCGCATTTCCGTGCTGGGCCACATTTTGCAGCTGGGGCAGGGGAGCTGCTGGGGGAGGAGCAGCTCATGACCCCCGTGCAGCGGGAGCTGGGGTCACCTCACACCAGCTGACCATTGGTTTTTCTGCAGCTTCCAAGTCTGTCCATACTCCCAGGGTCCCCGCTGCGAGTTAAGTGCCCCACCGTGCCCCACGCCCGTGCTGCACAAGAAGAGACTGTGCCAGGCGACGACACAGGTGCTCCTCTGTCCTCCTGCTGGCCCCTTCCCAAATGCCTGCTGCACTTCCGCTTCCGGAAACCTCTTACCCTGCAAGGTTTGTCCACAACGGGTGCCCAATTAGTGCTCAGTGATGGAACAGGAGGGGAGTGGGCGGGCTAGATGGCATGCCCTGGTGGGCCCCTGGGGCCCTGGGAAACTCTGACTGCCATCCTGTGCCCCAAGGTGTTCATGGAGGATAAACCGGCTATTAACTTTAGGAGTGGCAAAGCCAGCAACCAACTCAAACCAACTAGGTTACCTGGAAACCAATCTTTTCAGTCTATGGTCAGTCTCCTGAACTCCTCTTCAGCCTTCAAAGCCCCAACCCGACACTTATGCTACCTCCTCCAACAAGGCTTGCACAGTACCTTGCTCATGCTCTAATCATTGTACTCATACAATGGGTAGTGCCTGTCCATCTGTCTGCACCCCACTAGCCCACAGCCAATTGAGGGGGAAAGCCTTATTGAAGCTAAGTCTTCAGCCTGGTGCCAGACAGATTTAGGAACTGATTGTTGGACCTGAATTGACTCTATCACTGTGGTGGGCAACTCCTCCCCTCTCTGGGCCTCAGTTTCCTCCTCTGTAGAAACTAGATTTGCACTAGGTAGCCTCTAAAGACCTTTTACTTCACTGCCTTCTACGTAGGACTCTCTTCTGCTCCCACCCCCATCTGTCACGAACTTCAAGTCTGCTCCCTGGGGCTCCAGCCCTCAGATGGGTGACTCCCTTTGTCGGCTGTCTTCGCCAGCACCCTCAGACCCTGAACTCCATTTTCCGGGGTGCTCTCAGGCCTTGCCCACCCATCTACACATCAGTGCCCGTGAAGAGGCCACAGCGGAGTGGCCAGGGCTTGCAGGGCTTTTGGGAGCTGGCAGAGTCCCTGTTCAGACAGGCCCAGGAGTTGCCTGCCCGTCACAGTAGGGGGGCTCCCCACAAGCCTGGGGCAAACAACCACATGCCCCCGCCTGCCAGTTTGGCTCCAACCTTCAGGGGATGGTGGGTAGGGTGGACTGGGCCCCTTCCTCCCCAGCCCACGGAGAGCGTGTAGTGGCTATGCGGCCACTGTCCTCTGATCTCGCTGCCTCCCTCCATCCACAGGCAGCCCCACAGACAGATGTGTGTACATGCATGCACACGGCACACGCGCGCACACATACACGCACATGGCATGCACGCACACACAGGAGCCCCACCTCTAGCACCTCGGGCTGCACCCGGAGCAGGGCAGGTGTCAGCGTGCTGTCCAAAGGTGCTGCTCACAGGGAGACCCCAGGGCTGTTAGCAGGGGCTCCTCATCCCTCCAGGATCTTGAAGCTCAGAACCCTACCCAGAGGCAGTGTCCTGCCCAGGAGAAAACTCTTGGCTCTGGCTCTGTCACCGGAGTCCTGGATGGTACAGATACAGTGCCCAGACTGATGCCTGCTCCCTAGGAGCTGGGCAATCTTTGGCCAATCCTAACCACGCAATAGTGCCATTTTCCTATCTGTAACACAAAGGCAGGTACGAGCGGCTGTGACGAAAAGAATTTCTAGATGTGCGCCACTGACCGGCATGCAATAGGTGCTCAATAAACATTGGCTGCAGCTGTTACAAGGATAGAGGGGAGGTGCCCAGTAGCTTTGCCTGTGAACTTTAGCAGTCATGCTAGGGCCTGGGGAGACACCCTAGGAGCTCACAAAGAGAGAGGAGAGACTCCAGGCCTCCACGTGTCTCTGGGTGCATCGGGGAGGCAGTCCCGCCATGACAGGTGAGGGGCGGAGCCGTGAGAGGGGAATCAAGAGCTATGAGAGGCCAAGAAAGAGGAGAGGAAGCCCTGGAACAGAGACAGGAGGCAGTTCCGGGCGAGGACGGGCACCACCCAGCAAAGGAGCACAGGCTGTCTCGGGTGGCCTGGACCCCACCCTTCATTATGCACAAGTCACCCGCCCCGCACAGGGTGACGCACCTCGCTCCGGCCTGGGCACCTCTGTTCACAAGCCCCCTCCCGGCGGCGTCACCTCTTCTGAGAGGTACATGAACTCGGGGCTTTTCCACCATCCTGGGGCCTCTGACTCCCACCAGGATGGGAGCCCTGAGACCTACAGGTAAGGAGAACTCAACAGGGACCAACGGAATGGATGGACAGACAGATGGATGGATGAACAGACAGACGGACAGATGGACGGATGGATGGATAGATGAACAGATGGATGGATGGATAGATGGATGGACGGGTGGATGGACGGATGGATAGATGGACGGATGCGTGGGTGGGTAGATAGATGGACAGACAGATGGACAGATAGATGGATACATAGACAGACAGAAGGACGGATGGATGGATGAATGGATGAATGAATCAAGCACCCACTAGATGCGGATGACTGGTGACACCCAGCACCCATGACCAACCACACAGTCCAGGAAACCTGACACACTGGCCAGGCCAACACGCCGGCGGCCTCGCCACCGCAGCCCCGTGGAAAGGGGCTTTCTCTCCCCGCACCCCTCCCCACCCGGCCACCACCCACGCACACTTTCCCTCTTGCCTGGGGCAGCTGGTGGGAGGGGGCTGGGCTGGGGCAGGGGCTGGGGGAGGCTGGGAAAGTCCAGGCTGTCCCTCCTGGGGGGTGGGGGCAGTGTGGTGGGGCGCTCGCAGGGACGAGGGAGGGAGGAGGGTCGCCAGCCCCGTACAGCTGCGGTCCCCTCCCCAGCAGCCTGCCTGGGCACAGAAAGGCCTCTTTGTTCTCCGCTTTTAAAGGGTAAGAGAAACACTTACGCATGGCAAATTAGCCCAAAAATGTATTTCTCTAAAGCACCCAATTGTCTCCCCAGCCTGCAGCTGCAGGGAAGTCCCGGGGAGCCGGGGAGGGGCGGCTTTGGGGTGACCCTGGGAGACAGGGAGAGGAGGTGGGTAAAGAGGGGCCATCTCGCCTTCCCGCCTCTGCTCTCAGGATCTCACAGTCCCAGAAGGGCACAGCTGGGGAGGGTCCTGGGGTTAGGGAGACCAATCCTGTCCTGGTGTGACAGAGAGGGAAACTGAGGCCTGGAGCGGTGGCCTGACTAACATCAGCTCACATTGCGCAGTGCGTGCTGGATAGTGACAGAGAAAGGTCTCCGGGACTCTGTCATCTGTCCCCACAGTCTCGTCCACGTCCTTGAATTGCAGGGACCCTGGGACCCCACATCAACCAAGCCCACTGCCCTGAAGGCAGAGAAAGAAATTGGGTGGCTCTGCTCAGAAGCTGGGGTGCAGGACCTCAGGGCCCAGGAAGGGGGACGAGGCCACCTACAAAGCCCATCCCTGGGCCTGGGGGTGGTGGGGATGGAGGTGGAGGCTCCGGGGGGGAGTCCTCACCCACGTCCTCTCCTGGGAGCAGCACGAGTGTGGGCTTCAGTTAGAGAACTGACCCAAGGCGCAGAGAAGATCCAGGTCTGGAGCTCACATGGTCCGAGAGCCCTGGGAGCACTGCTGGACGCCCCAACCTGACACAGCCCTGGCCCCAAGGAGCCCCCAGTCTGATGGGGGACAGATGTGAAAGCAAACTCTAGAGCCCCACCCAGAGCAGCACCTGAGACAAGGCCAAACCGAGTGGCCCAAACACAGAGGAGGCGGATATGGAGGTGGCTCCGTGTGGAGGGACCCCAGGGCTGGCCCTAGCAGGGAGGCTGAGTAGGAGGGGGCGTTCCAGGTAGGGGAACAGCATACAGACAGAACCGAGGCTCCCAGGAGCCCCCTTTGGTGCCCAATCCTGACTCTGTCCAGCCCTGTGGGAGAAATTGGGAGGAGGTCCCAGTCCTGACCCTGGGGTCTCACCCACTGCCTTGGTGTTCTGTTCGGTTGGTTTCGTTTTGCTTTTACAGTGCAGGGGACTGAACCCAAAACTTTCACACAGAACACCTTTGTTATTTTTTATTTTTGTTTTGAGACAGAGTCTCAGTAAGTCACTAACTTGCCTAGGCTGGGCTTGAACTTGTGATCCTCCTGCCTCAGCCTCCCAGAGTGCTGGGTGAAGTGAATTTTATAAGGAGAAATGACTGGCTATGAAAAGGGCGAGTAGATTTAGTGCCCTGGACCCCTGCATTTGGCTCCCATGAGACAGGCTGCCCTCAGGGTGTCACCTGACAATGGGTGGTGACCTATGCGGCAGGAGGACGCTGATGGGCCCAGCCTGTTGCCAGTGACCAGGGGGCTCTCAGCACACGTGCAGGGTGGCGCCCCAAAGAAGTGTGGAGGCGAGAGAGGGGGAGAAGGGGCTGCTGGGAGGGAGGCGAGTGTGTGCATGTGAACGCGTGTGTGTGTGTGTTTGTGACTGTCAGGGTGGAGGGGCAGGCGTGTGCACTCGTATGTGGCTACGCCATGTGTCAGGGAGTTGAGGGCTCGCATCTGCCTGTGTGCCATGACTGTGTAAATGAGCGTACAGTGTGCACCGCTAAGGGCGTGTGTGTCGTGAACATACGGTGAGTGTGTGAAGGTCTGCGTCGCTGTGAAGGATCGCATTCAGAAATGCTTTCGGAAAGAGGACTCAGCGAACCTTTGAAGTCTCAAATATACGCAGTGGCCAAGCTGCCTGGGTGGCTGGGGGACAGGAAGGACTCCGGGAGACAGACAGGACCCCCGAGAAGGGCTCCAGGTGGCACCGGCAGAGCCTGGGGTGGAGCGGGCCCTCTCCCTCACATTCTAGAATCATCGTGGCTCTGCTTTTCCTCCAGCAGAAACCCAGATGCCCCCTCTGTGCCAGTTGGGCCCCTGCCCCACTCTCCCGACGTCGCTCCTGGGGGTCCTGGGCACCGCCCCCACGCCTCGCTGCCCACCTGTCTGCCCGGGAACTCCTCGATAGCCCCAAGCACCCGTCTTCCCATGCCCTTTTCCCGGCCTTCCTGCACCTCACGTCCTCTCGCGCTCCCACCTGCGGCTGGCACAATCCTCACTGCCTGCTGCGGCTTTCAGGACTCTGAGCCCCAGACTCAGACCTGGGGACAACTGGCAAGGGCTTCACCCTAAAAGGCCCCAGGCACGGAAAGCTGAGACTCGGACAGGTATCAGACCGCGCACGCGCAGCAGCACTCTCCACACAGCCAGGGACAGAGGAACAGCTGAATGGAATCGCTGACCATTCATTCTGCAGCTGGAGAAGGAAGGAAATTTGGACCCACGCTGTGACATGGTGGGCTTTGGAGGCATCGTGCTAAGTAAGCCAGAAACAAAAGCATGAGTCCGGTGTGATTTCACTTATATGAGGCACCTCCAGCCACCAGAATCACAGAGATAAAGGGAAGTGCCGATTACCAGGGCCTGAGGGCAGGAAATGAGGAGCTAGCGGCTAATGAGCATGGAGTTTCAATTAGGGATAATGAAAAAATTTCAAGATAGATGATGGTAATGATTGCACAGCAGTGTGAATGAGATTAATGTCACTGATCTGTACATTTAAAAATGGTTAAAATTTCTGGGTGTGATAGGGCATGCCTGTAATCACAGTACTCGGGAGGCTGAGGCAGGAGGACCATCTCAAATCTGAGGCCAGACTGGGCTACATAGAGAGTTCAAGGACAGCCTGAACGACATAGCAAGACTCTGTCTCAAAAACAAAACAAAGTAAAACAAAACAAAAACGGTTAAAATAGGTCAGGTGTGATGTAACCCCACACCTGCAACCACAGCTACTCTGGAGGCTGAGCTGGGAAGATCTCAAGCTAGACAACTTAGCAAGACTCTGTATAAAAAAAATAAATTTAAAAAGGGTTGGGTATGTAGCTCAGTGTAGAATGCTTATCTAGCATATGTAAGACCCCAGGTTTAATACCCAGCACCACAAATAATTTTTTGTTTTGTTTTATTTTGTTTTTGAGACAGGGTCTTGCTATGTAGTACAGATTGGCCTTGAACTCACTTATGTATCCCAGGCTGGCCTGAAACTTACAGTGATCCTCCTGTCTCAGCCTCCCAAGTGCTAAGAACACAGGTGTGTGCCCAGCGAATAATTTTTTTTTTTTTTTTTGGTGCCAGAAATCGTTGGCTAATAATTTTTTTTAAAGGATTAAGACGATAATTATTTTGGCCAAGCATGGTGGTACATGTCTGTATCCCCAGAATTCTAGGAGGCTAAGATAAGAAGATTGCAATTTGAGCCCAGTCTGGGCAACTTATCAATTTAGCAAGACCCTGTCTCAAAATAAAATATAAAAAATTCCTGGAGATGTAGCTAAGTGTGCAGGCCCTGGGTTCAATTCCCAGTACTCAAAAAATAAAATAAAATAAAACACCAAGTTGTATGTTATGTGTATTTTACCCTACAGACACACACACACACACACACACACACACACACACGCACACACAATGTACCAACGTAGTCTTTTTTTGGGTGGGGGCTGGGGATTGAAGCCAGAGCCTTGTGCAGGCCAGACAGATGCTCTATCACTGAGCTGCAGCCCCAAGCCCCAAAGCATTTTTTTTTTTTTTAAGGCACCAGACCTGGATAGTTTTATGGGGAAATTTTTAAATAGACTTTAAGAAAGTACTTCTGCTATGTAACCTATCACTGATAACAGAGGAAGATGACACCCAACTGCCTTCGTGCAGATGTCCCGTCTCGCTGTCCTGGATGTCCCAGGCCTGGCACAAGGTGCTGGTGGGATGGGTGAATGGTGGCGCATGCCAAAAACAAGTGACTTCTGCCACTGGGCCCCCTGCCAGGCCCTCCTGCCCTTGGGATTACCACTGTGGTGGCTTCCTCGACACCCCCGATACAGTCGGGCCGTTGGCAGGGAGGACTGGGGCACCCCAAGGGAACACAAAATGACCCAGCAAGGGCAGAAAGAACTTCAGTGCTTCTTTCTATTTTTATTTTTTACTCTTCATTATTTAAAAACTTCTGAGTCAGACAGGGTGGTGCACCACCTGCAATCCCAGCACTTAGGATGCTGAAGCAGGAAGATCAACAAGAGTTTGAGGCCAGCCTGGGCTGCATAGCAAGACCTCGTCTCAAAAAACAAAGCAAAACAAAAATAAACGGCATCATACGTACTTCTGCTTGGTGTGTGTTAGTAGACTAGAACGTGTATTTAAGCTGTAAACAGACAAACGGATGTGCTCGAGATCTGACTTGGGGACCAAATGGACTCTGAGAGGTTCAGTGAGGGTCCTTCCCTCTCCTCCACTGTCTCACGCCTACTGCAGTCACAGCCGCATCACCCACTGGCATCCGGGGTGTGGCTCAGGGGCAGGGCGCTTGCCTGGTGTGCTGAGTTCTATCCCCAGCACCACAAGAAAACAAAAAAGAAAGGAGAGGAAAAGGAAACAAAACTGGCACCTGACTCTTGCCCTCCAAATTTGGGGCCACATGGCTGCTGACAGGGAGGGCTCTGTACACATTCTGGGTCTTCGGGGCCCACATGCTTACCCAGAGGGACACAAATCAGAGACAGCTGCTTAGACAGTTGAAAGAGAGAAGTCTGTGGCCCCATTGAACAGATGGAAAAAGTGAGACTCCACCATCCTCACAGGGTCCCCAGACCTAGCTGCAACTCCCCTTACAGGTCATAAAGCTGAGGGTCAGAGAGGCCCCGAGCTTCTCTGCAGTGACAGGGCAAGAACTCACTGTGTAGCCCAGGCTGGCCTGGAACTTGCAGCCATCCTCCTGCCTCAGTTTCTCAAGGTTCAACCCACCTGAGTCTGACTCACTGCATGACTCGCATCCCACCAGGAGGAAGAGCTGTATTCCCAAGCTCTGCCCCCACCCCGACACACCAGCCCCTGCTGGGCCACCTCCTCACGTCTGCACCCCACCAAGCCCTCCCACCCCTCAGCCCCGGCCTTCACTGGCTGAGCCAGGGTCTGCAGCAGCAGTGTCCCCGAGGCCAGCCCTCGTAGGACTCTGTTCTGTGGCCCGCGGGCTCAACTGAGAGCCTGGAACAGAGCAGGCACCCAGAGAGCAACTCACAGGTGAGCCTCTGCCACACACGAGGTGTGGCACTGGGAGGCCCTCGCGTCCCCTGGGACACTGACACCCCGAAATGATCCCCGCCCCAAGGTGAGCGGATGTGCAGCTCACTCTCAGACCGGGGTCCAATGCCAGAGGTCAGGGAGCGGGGACTGGGAAAGAAGAACAGAGAGGACACATGTGACAAAGGGGCAAAGACTTCCAAAGAGGGCATCTGCTGGGCATGGTGGTGCATACCTGTAATCCCAGCACACGGGAAGCTGAGGCAGGAGGATAGCTGCAAGTTCGAGGCCAGCCTGGGCTACACAGTGAATTTGAGGCCAGCCTGGACTACATAGCAAGGCCCTGTCTCAAAAAAAAGAGGGAGGATTTGCATCTTTCACCTCTTGCCCCGAATGGTGACAGCAGAAAAGAAGAAAAGAACCAGGGAAACAGTGATGATGGTCGGGGAGTGGGGAACAGCCCTCAGATTTCCCCTGAGTGAGAAGGGGAGACAATGACCTGGGCCCTGTGGGTCCCCGTGTCCTCCCTGATAACCCCACTATTTGCCTTGGGCAGATTCCCGGGAATGGGGCGATCTGTGAGGAGCTGCCTGTGATCATTGTGGCCGTGACCTCTAACCGCAGTCTCATTCCCTGGCTACCTGCATCGAGGTTCCTGTGAGGCCATAGGGTTGGCCCAGAGAGAATGGGTCCCGCAGCGTCTCCAGTCACCAGGCAGCGGTCACGGGCTCTCAGCTGACGGGTTGCGCAGGACTCAGGCCCCGCACATGGGGATGGCCGACCGGAACCCTCAGCCATTACAGCTGAGGACCGAGAAGCAGCCAGCCGCAGCTCAGGGATGGGGTGGCAAGGGTGTCACCACACCCCCATCCTGACCTGCTCACAGCCATACATGTGCCCCAGACCCACCCACGGTCACCATCACCCCCAACACGGAAACCCTGGGCTGCACATGCTTGCACACATGCACTGCCCACACGGCAAGTCTGCACACCCCACACTACTCTTCCTCAACTTCCGGACTCTTCCACTCCCGTCCCTCCTGGTCTGCTCTCTGCGTTAGCCTGTTCCCAACCTCAGACCAGCCCCGAGCACCTTGGAGATTCTGAGGCCCGAGATTTCCTGATTTCTCTTGCCCACACCATCTTGAGCCTCTGGAAGCCATGCCCCCCATGCTCCTAATGCCCCTCACGCACACCTCTGGCTTCACCTCCTCCGCTGCTCTGTCCTGGCCTGCACTGGTCAGCCAGCTCTGGCCATGACTTCCGGATTGGCATCTACCATGGGAAACATTGGCAGGCTGAGGCGTAAGGATCAAGATACAGGAAAAAAAAAAAAAGTACACCCAGGAGTTCAGCCCAGACCTGGGCCCCTACTACTCAAAGACACAGCCCCAGAGAGTGTCCCGAGCCACAGCACAACTGAGCCCTGACCCAGCCTGCCACAGGCGGGGCCTGGACAGCGGCTAGAGATTGTCTATCAAGGCTGGGCCGCAGTCAGCGGACTTGACCCCTCAGCCTGAGCCTGACCCTGACCCTCGCTGGCAGTTTGCCCTTAAACCCCAAATCGACACTTATCAGCCTTGATCCTGATGACAGTCTGGACCCTGGGCCCGACCCCATTCGAGCACTTACCTTAGTCATTGGCTGAGCCTTGACCCCAGACTGAACCATGACCTAAAATCCAGAATGAACCCTGGCCTCATCTATAAACCGAGCTCTGTTCCAAAGAGACAACACTGATCCTGACTCCACACTGGACCTTTAACCTGGTCCAGGCTTGAGCCCCGGTCCAGACTGAAGCCTCATTCTCTCCCAGAATGAACATTTTTACCCCAGCCACGCACGACCTGAGCCCTGGCTATTGCCCAAGTCCTGACCCTAAGTCAGACTTCTCAGAAAACTCTGCCCTTAGCCATAATAGGAGAGGTCTTCACCCCATTCCAGGATGGCAAATCCTGGCTGAAGCCTGGGAGGGTCTGGAGAACTTCCCATAGGTCCACATGCCGGCCTTGGCTATGTGGCAGGAGACAGGGACAACCATTCCCATTTTACAGATGAGGAAACTGAGTCTCAGGGAGGCTTAACCAACTTCACTGAACAGAACGGGAACCCAAAGGTAGCAGTACGGAAACAGACTTCAGACAGAACTTCCCCAAAAGTCTGATCAAGGCAAGGACAGGACTAGCCGTAGAGTAGTGAGCTCCATGTCTCGGGAGGTATGCCAGCAGAGGCGGCTGACTTGTTGGCTGGAGCAACAGAGACCGACAGGAAGTGGCCGGGATGGGGTGGCCTCAGAGGGACCTGAGCTCTTTCCCCACCAGGAAACAGTCTGCGGCCAGACCTGGAAGGGCCCAGCATCTAGGAGCCCTTGGCAAGGCCACGTGGGGCCAGGGCACCACCTACCATGCTCAGCTGCTTTCTTCCCCCGGCCACCTCTTCCCAAAGCCCAGATGGGAGGCAAGAGCCGTGTCGGCCTTGGTCACGGTGGGGCTGCTCAGGCTCTGTCCCTCTGTGTGTCCCCCGCTCTGCCCCAGGCTTGGAAGCACAGACTCGGGACAGAGGAGGACACACCACCATCCCCAAAAGGCCTCAGCAGGCCTTGGCCCCCAGCACCCCCATTTCACAGGCCTTGCACACCAAGACCTGGGGAGGTGGAGTGGGCTCCTTTGGACGGCACAGCCAGGCAGGGCCCCCTCAGGATGCAGACCCCAGACCCTGGCACCGGCTCCACTGGGCACAGACCCACAGCTGCCTCGGGAGGCCTGGAGGATGGTGGGGGGACCTGGTGCCAGGCGGCAGAGACTGGGGTGAGGGGCTGGCTGGCCCCTCATGCCGCCCCCGGGTACCCCGGCCTGGCTCCATCAGGCTCGGCCGCCCAGCTGCCGGCACATCCGCCCAGGCCCAGACATCAATCCACACCAGGGCCCTTGCTCGCCCCTTTCTTTGCTGCTGTCCTGTTCCCTCCCCAGCTCGCATCTCCCCCCCAACACACTCTCTCTCTTTCTCTCTCCCTCTTTCTCTCTCTCTCTCTCTCCCTCTCTCTCTCTCCCAACATGTCATTACAGTAGAAACAAAAAGCGCGGGGACAATGCGGGCATTGACGGCAGCCCCCTCCCGCCCCCTCCCCCGCAGTGCGTGCCAGCACTCTTTCCACCCGCCCAGGGCTGGAGCCACTGCCAAAGGAGCCCTGCTCATAAACAAGAGGAACCAGATAAACCAGGAACACAATAGAGGGATTTGTTGCACTTAGAATGGTGGGAACAATGTCAACGTCGCGCGCAGCTGCTTCTAAGCCCCCACCCCACCGAGTCCTGCCAAGCAGCCCCCTCGCTCCCAGCCCTCTGATTTATGAAAGGTCAGAGGGCATCATGGCTAAAGGGCTCCTTCCTTGCATCCCTCGTTAACCCTTCGGACACAATGGTCCCTTCTCAGAGAGGTGGCGCCTGGGGGCGGGTGTCAGGCACAGCACTTCCTGGAGCATCCTGGGGCCGGCTGGTGGTGGAGAGAGGAGGGAGGAGTGGGCTCTCAGATGCCTTCAGGCTGGGAATTTGTTCCGAGTGATGGCTTCGTTGGAGAAGGTCTTCTCCGTGACCCTCAGGGGTGTGGCCAGACCCCACAGTGGGTCGACAAGATGGCGCCACCCGGGCTACAGTCCAGCTGTGTGTGGGAGGGCAAAGGTGATTCCCTGATCCTCACTGGGTGCGCTCGAAGCAGGGGGTGGGAGGAGGCTCCCTAATCTGGGGGAGCGCAAGTGACAAGTGGGAGCCCAGGGAGGTAGCACTGGCAGGGAGTGGGGAAGAGGCCGGGGAAGCTTCCTGCAGGAGGGGATGCCTGCGCTCTGTGGACAGTTCCCAGCGGACCCCCCTCCTGCATCACGTAGGAGGGGAACCTTCTCAGCTCCCTCCTTAGTAGGCGAACATGATAATACCCATCGCACCGTACCGGTACCAAAGAGGATGAAATGGACGAGGACAGCACCTGGCCCCTGGGGAGCTTCAATAGGGGTGGCTATTGGAGATCCTCCCAGCTACCCTGTGGCTGACAATTACAGAGTCAGGATTTCAACCCGGGCCCCCTAGCTCCAAATCAAGGCATCTCCTGCTCATCCAGCTGCTCTCGGATGGGAGGCCCAGAAGTAGGAACGTGGGATCGTAGAGAAGCATAATGCTAACAACAGCTTGCAAGGATAACGCCGAAATACGCTTCCGTTTGTCTTCGTTCCAAAAAAATCACCTGGAATCCTCTTTGTCCCTTCATATTTAAACCCAAAACAGCAGAAGATGAGGAAAATCTCCTGTCTTATCGCCTCTCGTCTCTGCTAAGCCAGGGCTCTGGGTAACACCCTGACCACCTCTCTGCCCTCCGTAAACCATTTCTACCTCCTACACCAAGGGCACCAACTCTTTCTCTAACAGGAGGTCAATGTTCATAACAATCATTCAACTCCAGTCCTGCAGGAAGTCCTGTCAGCCCTGCCTTCAAAACATATTGAGAGGGCCTGGGATATAACTCAGTGGCACAGCGCCTGCCTGGCAAGTGTGAGGTCCTGAGTTCGATTCAGTACAAAAAAAAAAAAAAAAACCCGCATTGAGAATATCCAATCCCTTTTCATTCAGTATTGTTTAGAAGTCTTAGCCAGTGTGATAAGACAAGAAAATGAAATAAAAGGCATTATACAGGAAAGAAAAAAGTAATACTCTCTTCATCCACAGACAACATAAACATCTATATGGAAAATCCTAAATATCTATAAAAAGCTAATATAATTTTTTTTTTTGGTACCAGGGATCAAACTCACAACCTCACACCTGCCAGGCAGGGACTTATGCCACTGAGCTAAATCCCCAGCCCCTAATATAATTTATTGTATAAGTGAGTTTAGCAAGGTTGCAAAATACAATGTCAATATATGAAAGTCAAATATATCTCTATGTACTAGCAGTAAACATCAGAAATTAAATGTTTTAAACTGTTTAAGCTGGGTATGGTGATGCACTTCTGCAATCTCAGCACTCAGGAGGTTGAGGCAGAAGAATTACTGTGAGTTTGAGGCCAGCCTGGGCTACATACTGAGATCAAGGCTGACGTAAACCACATAGCAAGACCCTGTCTCAAACAAATCCAAAAGACAAAATACAAAAACGTTTAAGCCAGGCATGATGGCATACACCTGTAATCACAGCACTCAGGAGGCTGAGGCAGGAAGATCACTGTGAATTTGAGCCCAGACTGGGCTACATAATGAGTTCAAGGGCAGCCTGAACTATATTACAAGACCCTGTCTCCAACCAACCTCACCAATAAAAAATAAAAAGTTCAAAATAGCATCACAAATATGAACTATCTATGGGTACTGAGGAAGTGGAAAAGGAAGACACTGACCTAATTAACTTTGTACAATGGCCTTTTTTTCTACAGCACC